>BLFK01000871.1:1236737-1244237 GCA_014634185.1 Astreopora myriophthalma
TATATTAAAAACTGAATCATTGGATAATGCAATTCAAGACTTTTCATTGGCTTAGCTATCATGGTATATGAGCTAATATACCATAACCTCCAAATATGTTAAGTGTACGCGTCAGCTAAAATTTTTTTCCCCTGGGGAACAATGGCTGCCGGCGAAAATCGCTTCGCGCCGGAGTTAAATGAAAAAGAAGTCCTTGAACTGTTACAAAACGAAACACCAGGGAGCACAAAGAGAGCCACAAAGTATGGCATGAAAATATTTCAAGGTAGCAACTTCTAAACTTTATTTTGACAATTTAAGCATCTGTGTTTATAGTTTAATAATGCGAAGCAAAACAATGCAAGTTGAAATTCGGGAATTTGTTGTTGAAATTTGTTGTTGAAAGTTGAAATTCGGGAAGATTTGTCTAATTTTGGGGGCGCTTTTAATAAAACAATTATTCCACTCGCGCTTGTTGGATATGAGATGATTATAGCCAACGAGGCGCTACGCGCCTCGTTGGCTATCTATCATCTTATATCCAACGCGCGCTCGTGGAATAAGTGTTATATATATATATATATGTAAACTTCTCTACAACGGGTTTACAAATTTGCCGTGTGAGAGTACTGTTCAGAACACCATCTATGACTGCTCCTCTTGAAGAGACCTTTACTGTACGCAATTCCTCAGGACGATTGTTCCATAGTCTAGAGCGCACTGTAACTAAAGCTATGTTTTAGGTAGTTAGTACTTGGTTTCGCAAGGGATAATTTTCGTTTGGCGTCGCCAAGATGATAATTCCAAAGTTTTGGGGAATAATAGTCGACTAGTTAGCTCAATTGAGAGTGCACTGAACTTCCGTGCGGGAGGTCGCGGGTTCAAACCCCGGCCGGACCAACACTTAGGGTCTTAAAGGGAACCTCCACTGCTACAAAAAGATATCTTTAAAAGGCAGGAAATGTTGTTTACAATCAAACTTGTTTAGAATTTTTTCAAAGAAACCGTTCTTTCGGGCAAAAAAATGGGTTTTAGAATCACTTGTTTTCGCTTTTAAATTTCCCGGGCGCCGCCATCTTGAATAATTGTGACCTGTTACGGTTGCCCTATTGTTCTGACATAAAGAGCTTTTGTATAATAACAATAGAGCAACCGTAATACGTCACAATTATTCAAGATGGCAGCGCCCGGGAAATTTAGAATTGAAAACAAGCGATTCTAAAAGTCAGTTTTTTCGTCGCACGAACGGTTTCTTTGAAGAATTTCAAACAAATTTGATTGTGAACAACACTTCCTGCGTTTTAAAGTTATCTTTTTGAAGCAGTGGAGGTTCCCTTTAAAAATAACTGAGGAGAAAGTGCTGCCTTTGTAATTACATCTGCATGTGGTTAGACTTTCTAGTCTTCTCGGATAAGGACGATAAGCCGGAGGTCCCGTCTCACAGCCCTTAATCATTAACTCTGTGGGACATTAAAGAACCCACACACTATTCGCGAAGAGCACGGCACGTAGTACCCAGTGTTTGTGGTCTGACCTGTGTTGTGCCAGGGCTTGGGGAGGGTAAATGCTCGGAGTTATTAGCTACACCAAGCTACTCTAAAATCCGAGGGTAAATAAAGATATGATATGATATGATAATTATATAATATGATTGGGGGTGTTTACATGATACCGGGACGACGTTCGTCCGGGGGCGAGTTCATCCCGGTTCCCTCTCGTGGCTCTGTATTCTTTTACATGATACCACTAGAAAATTTCACACCGGAACGAATCATACCGTCGCGATTTCACCCCGTTTGGTGTATCGGAGCGAGCTTTTCCCTCCGGCGCGAAACCTCGCATCATGCAAACAACGAATGAGCTCTCATTTCGGTATGAGATCAGCCTGTCGGCTGATTGGAATGGACACCGCATGCGTTACTTTCGCCAATTGTGGTTTTTATCGTTAACCGCAGAGGACACAGAGCCACGAGAGAGAATGTCATGTAAGCTCGATATGAAATCACCAAGTCGTACCGGGATTAATTTCGCTCCGGAGCGAGTTTTCGCACGTAAACACCCTTTTAGGCATGAACTTATTACAGAGATGAGACGCGACGAGTTTGTCAAGTACATTAAGTTTGCCTTCTGTTCACCCCTCTAATTTATAAGTTGTACAAACCAAGCGAGTTAAGATATCCAGACCTCGTGCATGTCATAGCTTGATTTTAGTGATAAGTCTGACAGCACGAGTTTGAAGTTTTCAGTCGAGGTTCATCACTCAGATGCTTAGGTAACTCATTCGAAAAAGCACTAAACAAAGTGTGGTTCGATAATTACCGTCCTGATTATTACCGTCCTGGGTATGACAATAAACTACATCCGGCAACGAGGCCCCGGTATGGGGATGACGGGGTTCTGGGGAGAATGTCACTACCTCTTAATCGTCGCTGTGCTGGGTCACCCTTGGGCAAGGTTTTAGCACCCACTAGCCCCCCTCTTCTGGGTAACTGAAGCGGATGGTGGATTGGCATTCCACTATCTGTACTTGCCAAAGCCTGGCCAACGGTGTACTACGGCGAAAGAGGATGCAAATCCCAACGGCTAGTTAGCGGATGAGCCAGCACCGCAGTGCTGACGCGGTCGACAAAGGGTGTTGTAAAACCTGATCCAGGTCTACTTCACCCATCGGATGCGGTTGGCTGCTCGTGTACAGACTGTCTTGGTCCTCCCTTGCCTCTGTACTTTTGCTTCCAATGGAGAGGGTGCTAGCAGTACTGGGCAAGCTGCTTGCTTCTACAATTGCCCAAGGTAGGTGGGAAGTCGTCAAGACCTGTGGCGATGGAGTGAAGACATACCGGCAGGCAACGATCGGACTGACCTCGCACCTGCGCCACAGACATTAACTCCCCTCCGTGTCATCGTCGATATCGACGGACTGCTAAAGAAAGAAGAAGCATGAAAATAAATTATAACTTGACTCGCTTAAATGCACCGATACTCGAGGAAACGTGTTTTTTTCGTTTGTTTGAGATCTCTTACTATAGTTGAATGGTTTGGTTTACTGCAAAAACCTCGACTCTATGATGAGATGATGAATGTGAACGAGATCTGTGATGATGGTGATGACGACGAGGTTGATGATGGCGCGATGAGTTTCGCGAAAAGACGAAGATCGCGGAACAGCAATTGCTGAAGGTACGGTCGATGACATCGTGGTAGTAGTAGTGCTTGTTGTTCAGTTGTTGTTGTTAAGGCTGTTCCAGAGGAGGCAACAGCAGATACAGTAGTACGTGGAGGATACAAAGTAATCGATACAAAGTTCGATACAAAGTTATCCTCACCCTTTGTTATGTAGTGTCCTCTGCAAAGTACAAACAGGTTAACATCGGGTGAGGTAGACCGACGTTCCGCAAAAACGTCAGCGTTAATTTGCCGAAATAGCTGCTTGTCAGTCCCTGCATGAAACGAGTAATTGTTCTCCGAACAGAGTTTCTATTTTACCGACTAACCGCTGAAGGAAAGACACCACACGGTTGTGCCGCCATTTTGATTTCCAAAACTCTCAATCCAGTCGTAAGATGATGTCACTACGACGGTCGGAAAATTCCGATCATTTGGGTCTACCTCACCCTATGTTATCTAATGCCGATTTCTACAGCTATTTTCTTTCGTTCAAAACAAATATTACTGCAGAGGCTAACGTAGTTGAATTCAGTCATATCCAATCTATAAGCCCGAACATAATTGTGGTCTGATAGATACCTTCATTTAAAGAGGGTAAATTGGTTGCTCATTCAGTATTTTAAGCATCTTAATAACTGATATTACTATTGAGGCCCTAGTTTGTCGATCATGCTGAGTGGCAACTCGGACGTACATGCAGTTGAAAATGCCTCCGCTGACGCGGGACAAACGTCAGAGACGCCCTCGACGAACAAAATCGTTACCATGTATAAATTGAATGAGGACCACCCTCACCTTCTAAGTTTTTTGAAGTTATTCCATCTAGTTCCTGGTAAGGTTCTTTTATGTAAACTTTCCTAGCTAGGTTTTAAATTAGAAATCACTTTTAATAGTCAGTAACATTATTTCTTAATAGTTTTACAGTATTTTATACTCATTATATTTTGTCTTTTAATTACTGTATATATATATATTGTATGTATAGTCAATTGTATTAAGTATTTAATACTTTATAAAGTGTCCCCAATTAGTTTGTTAAGTGAATACCATAGACAATTAAATTAAAGTCATTCAACAAAACTCGATGCTTTTCTCTGGATCCTCTGAAGCGAAGCAGATATGTACGGTGGCCGACTGGTGCCACTGCTGCACACTGTAAAACAAACACTTTCCTGATTAAAACCTTGCTTTCTCTGTGCAATTGTTCTCGTTTTCCGTACAAACGTAAGCCTGTTGCTTAGAAATTGACTATCTACGGAGAAGGCTAATTTCTACGGAGGAAGCTGATTTCTACAGGGGAGGCTGATTTCTACAGAGGAGGTCAATTTCTAAGCAACATGCTTATATGATGATGATGATATGATATAGCATTTATATAGCGCATTTTCTATTAATATATTCAAATGTGCTTTACAACACTTTCTGGGGGACTTTGCCAGACTGCTTTATAGTGCAGTTCACAATCTAAATCTAAATAACCAGTAGAATTCACAGGTGCCCCCAGAACAGAATGAGTGATAGGCCATCACACCGGGGACCACGTCCCCTACTCTTCTCGAACGGTGTGTGGGTTCTTTAACGTCCCACGCAAGTGTTGTGAGACGGGACCTACGGTTTATCGCCCTTATCCGAGAAGACTAGAAAGTCTAACCATTTGCAGATGTCGTTACAAAGGCAGCACCTTCTCCTCAGTTATTTTAAGACCCTAAGTGTTGGTCCGGCCGCGATCTGAACCCACGACCTTCCGCTCAGCAGACTGGCGCCTTATCCCTTTGTGCTAACCAGGCGGCGGTTTGTATGGAAAACAAGAACAATCGCACAGAGAAAGCAAGGTTTTAATCAGGAACGTGTTTGTTTTACAGTGTGCAGCAGTGGCACCAGTGGGCCACCGTACGAAAGAATCCTCGATATCCAGGCCAGACCGGAAGGGAGGGGGGTGCGACGGGTGCGCCCGCACCCCCCCCCCCCCCCCCAACAGGCTGCGGAGGTCCACTTTTTTGTTGACCAATGATTTAAAAATATATATATAGTATAGTTCTGTTCTGATTCGCTGTTTGTGTAGTAAAAATGAAATAAATAAGCAATATATATTCGATGTTTGATTAGCAGCCGGCGACGGAGATTTTAAAGTGCACCTAACCCCAAAATATATTTTTCGCTAAAATAAATCTTTACTCCTGTTTGAAACACACTGAGAATTTTATCCTGTTTTCCACCAAATGTTGACTTTTTATAGGCTTCAAAACTGAGCCTTATTTGGTTCATGACCGAGTCAGAAGGGGCGTGGGTCTATTCCTGATTTGACGTCACCAACTGATTTGCATGGCATTAAGTCTTTGTAAACATGCATGCAAATAGTTTGTGACGTCAAATCAGGAATAGACCCACGCCCCTTTTGACTCGGTCGTGTACCAAATGATGTTTAGTTTTTCGTAAGTTTTGGAAGCCTACAAAATGTCAAGATTTGGCAAAAATGGGAAAAAAATAAACAAATGTGTTTCAAACAGATGCAAAGATGTATTGTAGCGAAAAAATATGTTGGGGTTAGGTGCACTTTAACAATTTAGTCCAAAGATGACCAGAACTTTAATCAGTTTCAATGTTTCTTTCAATGTTTCTGTTTGCCAAGAAGTACCCAAGGAAGCTTGGCACACTACTAAAAGATCGTGATGATCAGCACTGCTGATCATCATGCTTTACTGCAGCAAACAGTGAATAATACGGATTTTCAACTTTATTTCTGTTTTTATTCTCTTAAATAGAGGCATTCTCTACTGAAAACTGTAAAATACATACGTAAAGTAATCTCTGTGCCAAAAAAGATCAATTTTGAAGTTCAAAAGTTTGAGTAATATCCACGTTTTTAAGTTTGCTTTGGGCTGCCTGTTTTTATATCATACTGCCTTCAAAACGCACGAAATGCAGTCTCAGACAACTAATTTTCAAAATTTCCCGGGGGAGCATGCCCGTGGACCCCCTAGAGGTTCACGCCTCCGGCGCTCGTTTGGTCCGTCTCCTCGTTAGATCGCACTCTCCCGCAGAAAAACCTGCCTACGGGTCTGCAGGCCATCGCCTAAATAAACCACGGAACGAAAATATCTTGACCTACAGTACTTGACCGGTGGTCTTAACAATTTGGTAAAGATATAAGAAGCGGAAGATAATCCAAAAGTGAGGGCAATAAACATGAAGAAAACGTTCCCTACCATCGGGAAAAACCCAGGCAAAACCTAAATATTGCCTACGGATGAGGAAAAATTTCTAGGTGATGATATCAAAACTAATAGCGAAACCCCTTGCTTGAAAATACTCCAAGGCTTTCTTGTAATCCTCATACTTGAACCGAACTTGTAGAGATGCTAATTGATCAGACTTGAATCCACAACAAGCCTTCTGTTGCCACAAGGTTGAATGGATACTAACAAAGGATTAATATTGTCTTAAACCGAAGAATTTACTTCAGCGATTCTACCATCTTGAAGGAGTTTCTGTATGGCTTCGGTAACGAAATCACGACGGTCCAAAGAGGAACGACTGTTCATTGCGCCAAAATCTAGGCGGCGTCGACAAAAAAGGGATCTTATAGCTATCGTGAATGGTAGACAAAATAAAATCAGAAGCTTGGATTCCAAACTCTCCCAGAAGGCAATATGCACTCTCAGACGACCACGAACAGAATGCGGGGAAGAACCGTCAAAGACCTCCTCTCCTTCATTAAAGTGAAAAACTTGTACCATAATCAACTGATCTTCATCGAACGATCTTCAGCTAGGTTAGATAAAATTATGCTCGAAAATTTGAGCATTATGCTTTTGAGCGTCACTCCTAGAACTCGAAATTATGCTCGTGCCCTACCATTATGCTCAAAGATGCTCCTGGGTGAATTTTGCGCAAGAAAAAAAAAAGGCAAAATGGGGGATAACATAATTATTATTTAATGTCCTTCTTTTAAATGACAACAACGTCTTTGAAATAAAAATGCTTTCATACGGAGCAACAAGAGCTAACTGTCAGCAGTCTCTTCAGTTCGGTTCATGACAAGTGCACTCTCAAACTTACAGGCCTGGGGAGTCAGGCATAAAGTAAGATAGCCAGGCCTTCAACAAAGCCAAATAAGTGCATAAAACAGCCACAAAGCCCACAATTGATGGAACATTTTTTTAAACACATTGTTGATGTTTTTATTAGCAGGATGATTTTATCAACTTTTAATAATCATGCTCCTAAACATGACTATTATGCCGGCATTATGCTCGATGCTCGCACCATAGTATTGTGCTCAAAATTATGCCGGCATAATTTATCTAACCTCATCTTCAGCCAGACCATCGTTTTACACTGAATCGTGAACTGGGC
>BLFK01000871.1:1251737-1273753 GCA_014634185.1 Astreopora myriophthalma
GAGTACTAAAAAAGTGTGGAGGGGGGAGGGAGGAGAGAAAAAGGAAATGCTTATGGAGAAATGCCTTTATTTTGAAAACCATCCACTTCAAAAACACATTGGAACTGTCAGTCAGTTCAGCTGAACACTGGCTGCCCTGTGGAACAATCTCAAAATACAGACGGTTTACAGGAAAAATTGAAAAGTTGCTGAAGTCAGGAAAACTGGGGCCATCTTTCCTCTGAGAATTTGACTGAGAGAATTTATCTTTGATAAATTTTTCAACATCTTTGTCTATTTTATTTTGTTCAATTTCATCATTGTTGTTGATTTCCATACCTAAAAGGTCATATTCTTGGTTGAAATGCAGGTTTTCTTCCATCTTGAAGGTGTTGTTTTGAATGAAAACAACTTTCCTTCTGCTGAACATAGCCAACTGGGGAAAATGGGAAGCTGTGCAGAGCACTGGGATATTTTTTTGGAATACAAGCTGTTGCTTGGTGCAAAACATGCAACAGCTTTGTGGCTTTTCAAGTGACTGTGTTAACAGTGTGCAATGAATGTGAGTTGAAGGATCCAGGACCTAATTGTCCAATGTTAACATCTTTTCAAAATGCAGCTAAATTCTGGACAAGAATCAGTGGTTCTTTAATTAATGAACAGTTGCAGGTCATATGACATCAGTGGGGACAATGGAATGAAAATATACAAAAGTTTCCCCCAACTTATTTCAGAAAACTTGTAGGTAGCCTGCGAAGCAAGCATTCCTGTATGAGCAAAGATTTTGGTATTCTGGGCACAGGATAATTGGGGCAAGGAAATAGGAGGACGGGTTGGGAGAGGGTAGAGGAGGAGGGAACACTTGTTGGCAAACCCCATGATTCTGAAAAAACATCCACCTATTGCTAATGGTGCTGATTGACAGCTCCTCAACAAATCCTTTAAAACAAAACATTTAAACCTGGAGGTGCATATTGGCCTTCAGGCAAAACAATTAAATGCTGTCATGTCAAATCTTCTTGGGGAATAATAATAATTTTTAATTTTTTTAAGTCTCAAGGTTATTTAGCTGAGCACGAGTGCTCTACTAATTGGGGAGACTACACATCAACTGAAATCAGAACAAATGAAATCAAATGAAATGTTGGTTTTTGAGGAGAGGGGAAGACTGGAGTACTCGGGGAAAAACCTCTTGGAGCAGAGTAGAGAACCAACAAACTCAACCCATGTATGGCGTCGAATCCGGAAACTGATCCCAGGCCGCATTGGTGGAAGGCGAGTGCTCCCACCACTGTGCCAGCCCTGCTCCGTTTGAATGTTCATAATTTATTTTGTAATGCCATAGATTATTACTTTAAGCTACTGTTGGAAATATCATGATGAGCACTGTAAAGACTCGCAGATAAGCTGCACCTTTCTCCCAAGAATTATCGTTCGAAATTGGGGGTGCAGCTTAACTGTGAGACCATTTGGAAAACGTGCCGTACATTTCCGTGAATTGACATTTTTATGGAAAAGTACATAAATACTGCATAAAACTAAAACAGAGTAAGGGTAATTGCTTTTAAAAGTTTGGTGGCTCCTCCTAAAAGAGCCGTTGGTGATGCAAGTAATAGCTTACATGTGTTTCGTGCTCACATTTCTCATTGTTAAACAGGGCTAAACCTTTGTTAACAGATATTTTAAATGCTTTATGGTCGCTTTTCTCAAACAGGAGAATGTCACTCAGCATGGAATTTCCATTCCCCCACAAAGTTCTTTACAGCATTGATGACGGTCTGTAACATCAACAGTAAGCGATCCTCCACGAGCAAGAAAATACCATGCTATTCTTGAGTGTTCGCATGGTAAATGCCCTCTGTTTCTTTGTTGTCCAGTCTTCCATCATTCGAACTAATGCGTGGCTAATTACACGTAGCTATGAACGTTCAGAACAACGAACATGCAAAATTCTATGAAAAACTGTCTATTGAACAAAGAAATACCTCTCAACAAATAACAGAATAGCATCAATCATTGTTAAGACTCCACTTTGGTTTTCTTTGAGTTTTTATAGAAAAAAAATTTTTTCCCCAAGATTTGAGTTGCTTAACTCAGTTTATCTGCAAGTGTGGCTTCTCTACAAGTCTTCACGGTAAAATATCAGTGCCATTATTTTCTTTTTAATTTTGGCAATTGAGCCGTACTCCTCTGCGGGAGGTCGCTTGTTCAAAACCCCCCTCCTGACCAACACTCAGGATCTTTAAATAACTGTGGAGAAGGTGCTGTCTTTGAAATGTCAGCTGCAAATGGTTAGATTTTCTAGTCTTCTCAGATAAGGACAATAAACAGTACGTCCCATCCCACAGCACCTTTGTGGGTCGTTAAAGACCCACACCCTGTTCCAAAAGAGTAGGGCATGGTGTTCCCGGTTGTGATGGTCTGTAACTCTCACTCATTCTGCTCTGGGGGCACCTTTGAATTCTACTGGTTATTTAGATATAAGATTGTGAACTGAATAAAGCAGTCTGGCAAAGTGCCCCACAAAGAGTAAAGCGCACTTGAATATACACCACACCAAAAATGTGCTATATCAATCCTATATCATTATCGTCATTACATACATGCTTCAAATTTGCAGGGTGCTCCTAGTGTTATGTATGAGTATCGCATTTGAAAACTAAACATCTTTAGCTTTCAGAGAGAATTTGCAAGTCAAGGAAAAACAGTAACACTACTGTCTGAAATGCAGTAATAAATTTATTTTTAAATTCTGATTTGGTGTCTTTGTTGTACAAAATTAGTTTTAGCAACAAGTGTGTCTACATCTGGCAACCTTATGTAATTGAAGCCCTGTTTATGGATGAACAGGGTTTTAAGAATCATGGTGTTTGTCGGTAAGCGGTACCTCCTCCTCTCGCCACTCCCCCCGTCCTTCTATTTCCTCAACCCAATTTTCCAGCAGCCAGAATACAGAAATCTTTGCTTGTACAGGAACGCTTAACCCACATAAACCCCATAATCAGAATTTTGGGGCAGGATAGTTCAAATGACAAAACAAATACTCAAGCTTGAACACTCCTGGCACACTAGTTTCTTGCAATTTAAATCTGAGGGACTGGTTATGTTTGCTAAGCCAGGCTGGGTGAACAAGCTGATCTGTTTCAGTTGCGATCTTGCCTTCCCTTTTTTTGCATTGCAAAAGGTGTGTTTACTTTTGTATTCAAACAATCTCATCATAGTGAGCATGATAATATTTTCTCAACTCTTTGTAAACCAGCCGTAGATGTTTTCTAAGCCAGCAAACTGGTTCAGTTCAGACTTATTACATACTGTCCAATGTTGTGCCAAAATAGTGTAACAGTAAATCAAGCCAGTGCTGCATTGTACTGTTCACCTTTCATGAACACTGTGATCACCTAATAGTTTTGTGTCTTTGTGTTCACAGGTTCCTCAGTCATCTGCCATAAATCCTGTCTTTCCTGGAGACCCTAATTCATTGATTTGTGATATAAGGCAGGACTACCTCCAAAGTCTTGCAATACGGTCAAGAACACCACCAACTCCTACATTTCCATCTGAAAACTTTGATCTACCTCCAATAACTCCACCTGGATCAATACATTCATCATTTGTTGCTGGCCAACAGCCTTTAAGGATGGCTTTAATGTCAAACCTCAATAGGTCTACTGCTGTCCAGTCACAGTTACCTTCATTTGTGGCACCAAACCTGCCTCCTGCAATAAGCAATGCCAGCATGAGTCAGCAGTTGCCTCCGGTGGTGAGTGAGTCACTAGTGGAAGGTTCTAATATTGAGGAACTCATAGATGAAATTGTTGAACGGGACATGCCACAAGGTGTCAGTGAACCTATAGTGTTTACACCTCATGTATCTCAGCAACCAAATCCTGCTGCAGCTCATTTACAGATTACTTCAAATACCTTACACAAGGGAATTTCTCCAGCTGCAGTTCCTGCAGCAAGTCCAGGAACAATAGCAGTTACATCAACAAGTGCTACTGGAAACTCACCATTGTCTATGGCAATGGTGATGGGAGGAAGTCCTCTGAATGCTCCTGCTAGTCCTGGAAGTCCTTTAGCATCATCAAGGAGTCCAAGTCCAAATGTGAAGCCAACAAACCTTGCAGGAAAAGTGTTGGCTCCAATGCGGCCAGCAAACCAAGCCATGAGGCTCACACAGCCAGGGTCTCCTTTGCAGAATGCTGCACAAACAGCGGTGAAAAGTGCAAGATCTTTTCCAGTTAAGACATCACAAGGTCTTAATTCGCAAATGCTGCAAATGGCTGTTCCATCTGCTGTTGCCTCTGCTTCCTCTCCCAAGAGCCAAGTTGCGTCTCCTCAAATGCACACGCCCACCAACATACAAGTTAAACAGTCCATGGAAGCTGCAAAAGTTACTCCCCAGAGTCCTAGAGAAAACTTAGCACCATCTACCGTTCAGCCAAGTGTTCCTCAGATGCAAGGACAGACCATTGGTGGCACCACTGCCAAGGTTTCTCCACCCAAACTTGTTCAAGGCACCAGTGTTGGCCCAATGTCTACACAGTCTGCTGGTAAACCCATTCAGGCGATTCCCATACAAACACTAGCATCCAATCCTGAACTACTAGGTCAACTTGTCAAAGCCATGGGACAACAAAATGTCAAGCAACCAGGATCAACAACAAACATTCAGGGTGGCCAACCACTAATTTGTTATGTTGTGCCACAAAATTCAACACCAGGAGTGCAAAGTTCACAAACCATATCTTCAGGTCCACCGTCATCCTCAAGCCATCCAGTTAAAATGATTCTGGTCAATGCTAACTCGGCTTTAAAACTCCCAGCAACATTAAATCCTCAAGTGGGGAAAGCTACTACCACTGCTGTTACTGGCTTAAACTGTAAATCAACCTTAACTTCTTCTCTGTCAACAGAGACTAAAACTGGGTTGGGAATAGCTGTGAGTCAAAGTTTGAACAAAGAACTTAAAACAGTGGATTCTACCAATGTGTCAGCGTTGAGTGGAATGAAAAGTGGCACAGTTCTTACAGGAAACAATACTACATGTACGTCCCCTCTGCAACAGACTGCTGCTGTAAGCAATATTCAAAAACAAATTTCTGCACTCTCACCAGTGCAACAAGTGGTATCCAGATTTCATGGCAATACTCCAAGCATTAAACAGGATATCAGCTCTGTGGGACCTACCAAATCAAATGCTGTACCATTATTACAAACTCCTGTGTCAACTAGTGGCAATGTTGTGCAAATCACCTTTGTCAATGAGGCAACAGCAATCAGTCATGTAGTAGCTGCTGCTCCTTCATCCACAACACTCTCATCAACATTGTTATCTTCTACTGGAAACCAGAGTACTGTTGGTGCATCCCAAGTTCCTGTAACAATGCCATCATCCTCTACATCATTGCCCTCCTCCTCGCATATGTTAGAAGCCATCATGGAGTCAGCAGCTCCCGCTGATCAATTAGACAGTGAGGAGGATGATGAAGATGACAGTAAACCTTTATCCCAAGTGGCGGAAAACCTCAAGAAAGTTGTCGGCGCTGATGAGCTCAAGAAAAAGAAGAAGAAAAAGAAAGACAAAGAGAAGGGTACCAAGAGAAAGAGAAAAGGAAAAGACAGTGAAGGTCTAGACAAGTGAGTATCAATGATGTTATAATTGAAGTGACCGCAGTGCACCTTAACTTGTCCGATTTCTGTCTGTTTTGTTTTTGTTTTTGTTTTTTTTGTTGTTAAAAGTACACTTTTGTTTTGTTGTTGTTGTTGTTGTTGTTGTTAAAAGTACACTTTTGAACAAATAATATTCATTTGCATTGAGACTCGTTCAGGCCAACAATATAATATTGAGTAAATATTTGTCCCCAGTAGTCAATGATTAAAATTAATTTTATTGATCTCCTCAGTTTCAAATGTTAGCTGTGAATATTTTCTGACAAATACACTCTCACAGTTAGGTTAACTTCTACAGGTCTCCTCTGTAATTCTCACTTGATTACAATTCCGATATTCTTGTACAAAAAAAAAAAAAAAACTGAAAGCTATACCACTCATTACATAGTACACCACATACTAGGATGGAATATATTTTTTATTGCAACATGTATTCTCCAGTCACATATTCATCGCAGATTATCCTTGTTGTAATATCAAGACCAAAAACCAATTTCTCAAATGCATTCCAGTTTACTCTATTTAATCCAGTACTAGAGTAGTTGCCACAAACTAAGAAAAAATGGAACAAAATATGTTTCAAGAGAGTAAGTTACGAACCGAAAACAGCAGGAAAACTAAACAAGATGACACCAAAGGTAACCTGAAGTGAAAGAGGCATAATGTAACCATAATGGTTAAAGGTCATGTCTTTGTTCGAAAGGCAGTTGCAAGTGAAGTCAAACTTGTAAACTTACTAAATAAGTCCTGAATCAGAGCAAAACAATGCCAGAAGAATAACTAAATACAAGCGTGACAACATGAGGTTATGTGAAAGGAAGGAATATGAAATATAAAGAATGAAATTAACACCTGTGACTAGGACTAGTCGTATGAAAAGAGTGCAAAAATGGAAACAGGAAAGGTTAAAGGCATCGCATCTCGTAATTTAGCAAAAAATATATAACAAGTAGTGGCATAGTATAAATTTCTGCACAGTAATAACTCTCTTGTTGCATTGTCAAGTTGGAAAGTCGAAAACTGTAAAACCAGTTCAGTCTCTGTCTTAACCAGGTGTAAGGTTTCCTACATGTAGATATGGACCTCATTACAATGTTTTATCCTTGATAATAGCCTTCTTCTTGAAAGTGGAGCATTTTAAATGCCAGGGCCAAGTTGTTCAAAGCATGATTAGCAGCAACCCTGTGTTAAGTCTTCTTAAAAGTTGTTGGTTCTGATGGTATTTATCACTGCATGCTTAGCACCAACCCTGCCTCGACCAACTTGGGCCAGGGTTTCAACTGTACGTGACTTGGAAATGCCATCAGTTAGGTCAACCTTTGCATTTAAAATTATCCCAAGTAAAGGTCACCTATAGCTTCTTATCTGATATTAGTTTTATGCTGAAATGGGTACCTTTCCCTACCAGTAACTTGAACCAACTTGGCAAGTGTGCCTTGTTAGGGAGTCACCTTAAAAAGGAGCAAAAGGAGCAAAAACCCACACAAAAATCATGTGTAAAGTGCTCTATTAATAGGCAATGATAGTATCTTGAGCCTCTTGTCAAGTAATAATCTCAATGGCAGCTTGTAGATTACATTTTAAGCAATTTGGATTTTTCATCATATATTTCAATGCGAAGAGTTCTGATGTTATTGCTATCTGAGCCTCAATTAAGTGTAACAACCAAATAATGCTGATGTTTCAATTTAAGGCCTCTTACAGCCTATGAGCTTTTCTTCAAGGAAACCCAGGCAGCTGTGCGGACAAGAAATCCTCTGGTGAGAACAAAATTGCATTTAAAATGACATTGATTATTTATTTAAGTAAAAGCTATATAAAGGTGCAGTGTAGTTTCATCAGTCTGGTTGGAGTGTACTAATGAAGAAAAGCCCAGCATCAGGTTTGAGCCGTAATTCAAACTCCTGTTGGCTCAAGCAACAAAAAAATTGCAGTTGTGCCATTCATTTCACCTGGAAATGCCTTCATGCAATCAGTTACCAGTGAAAGAGATCAATGGTTTTGCTGGGAGAAACAGTCTCCTTGAGCAACGTAGACTATCACAGTGTCTTGCAACTCATAGATGCTAAGAGGATGTGTACTATGATGGTCAATTTGAACAGAGGCATTTGTCAGTTTCTTTTGTTTACATGTACATTATGCATGCCATTGTAGATTCATCATATGGCTGTATCATTGAAGTGACTTATCTCTGAAAAGGAATTCAGAGCAGATTTCAGCCAAAAGCTTCAGTAGTCTGCTTATAACCTTTTTGTCAGTGACATTAAATTTTTGTAAATCATGTTTTAGTTCCTTTAAACATATGGTAATAATAAGTGTTTGACTAGGCTCAGTTTGAAGATATCAAGAAAATCGTAGATCAGATGTGGGAAACCTTGAGTGAAAACCTTAAAAAGGTGAGTGAGTTTTTCTGTGGATTCACAGTTAAGTCTCAATAACTGTTGCTCAATGCTCAATAGCCCTAACTCAATAACCCTTGCTAACTTGAACCTTCCACTAACTGGAACCAAAATCAATTTCACCTGGATTTCCATCATACTTTTACTGTAATGTAATTGATTACCCAATACCATGTTGTGGGTGTACTGAAAAAATTACCTGATACCACCTTGTGCACCTAGTTGCTTGCGCAGAGGAGCCTAGGCTAAGGTTTCCGAGAGCACTATGACTATATATGGTGGGTGTCAAATTTGCAGTTGGAGTCTAATGGACATGCCTAACTCTGAAAATTAGACTGGGCAAGACGGGGCATGTACACAAAAGTAGAGTGCACCTGGAGATGAACGCGACGAAAAGTTGTTTTTTGTTGGTGTAAGGGTTTTTGAGGTCCTACGTGTGGGTAGGGAAAGTGATCACATTCCAAAACTATCTGACAATGCTGCGAGGAATTCTACGAATTGAACCTGTGAACAGAGACATGCTGAACAGCTGAAGGAGCACGAAATTCGCTGATTTAGCAGAAAACGTAAGACTTGAGCTTAACTAGGGGTGCTTTTGATTAGGAAATCTGGATTTAGATCTAAAAATCCAGATCTTTTGGATTTCCAGTCGAACACAAAATCCGAAAACGGATTTCGCTGCAGATTTCATTAATTGAAACCCTTCCCCGACATTAATTTCAATTAACAAAATCCGTCGCGAAATCCTTTTTCGGATTTTGTGTTTGATTGGAAATCCAAAGATCTGGATTTCTCAATCAAAAGTACCCTTTTATTAACCAAGTGGACATTTGGTAGCAAAGGAATGGAGAAAAATATTACAGGATGCACAGGTAACTTTGTTTGAGTTACAATTTGTCTTTTCGGTATTTTCCAAAAATAATTGCTGTCGATCTCAGTTTTCCTGATTTTTGTCTGCCCTTAATTTTCATGACATTTTGCACCATGTTTATGCTCGTATCATGAATATCAGTACAATTTAATTAAGTTTAGATTATTAAGATAAGGCTTGTGTGGACTTGGTAATTTCCTTTGCTGGTTTTCCAGGCTTTTGGTAAAATTACCGTCAATGGTTTTTGGACTGAATTAATTCATAGTTTGGGGGAGAGGAGTGAAACAAGGGAAGTCCATTTGTTCTTTCTTTTACACAGTACTCACCATTCGTGAAACTGATTTCACTACACCTATCAACAACGCCCAAGCATATGCTCCCACAGTGTCTTGTTTCTTGAAATCAGGGATGCTTCTTTTACTACCAGTATTTTGATTGGTAGTAGTTTGATTCTGTTTTTGTCAAAATATGATGGCGTGGACTGGCCATTGCTATTTGAGGAACAAAGGTCGATTCTGGACTGCTGAACTTTTTCCTCGTGAACTGCGCTTCTCCTTCTTCAGCAAGGACAGGTCTCTCGGTGGAGGGGGCGTTCAGGTTGTAACAAAATTTGCCTTGGAGCCTATTCCTTGTCCTGACCTGGAATATTTTGCATCTGAGATTGTATGGATCAAGGGGCAACCACACTACTTTTGTAGTTTCTACCATTACACCCAGCAACCTATTGATGAGATTCAAAGTTTACAAGAGCAGCTTGACCTTATTAATAGATCCCACCCACCTGCTAACCAGCCTGGAGTTCATATTTTGGGGACCTCAATTTTGGTAAGGTAGACTGGATAATGCACCTAAACACTGATGGGAATGATCTCTCCAACTCCAATGGATTTGCCCAAACTGAGGTCATGCAAGATCACTATGTGGAGCAGCTTGTCCATTTTCTGCCTCATGGAGCCAACACCCGAGATATTTTTCTTTCAAATCAGGCAGTAGTTATCAGCGACTGTTCGTCACCTGCTAAACTCAGTGATCATGATGTAATAGGCCAATTTCGATGTATCAAAATTCATTCTTAGACAAAAGACATCATCTCGAGGCTCCAGGGAGTAAACTGATACAAATCTTTACTTTATTTCCCAGAGCCTTGAAGTCATGTTTATTGTTTGAAGTTGAATTTTGAAATGTTGAAGCTGGTGTATTGCCTGCACATAGAAGTGTGCTCCACCAACTAAGAGAAAGGAAAAAGGAAAGTCTACCTCTATGGCAAATGTGATTATGACTCCCTACATAGCATTGTAGTACCTTTGAAGATTCCAGCCCCATAGAAGAGGACTGCAGGGGAGGATCTAGGGGTGGGGGGTGGATTGGGCGGCTAGCGACCCCCCATTAGAGCATACAAGAAAAAAAATTAATAAAAATAACTAAATAAAACAAAACAATGAAATAATAATTTATAAAAAGATAAAAAAATAATATAAACTGGAAATACGTCCAGTGCCAAAAACCCTGTGAAGCCAACCAGCCTCACAATGTTCAAGGGAGACGAAACCGAATTGAATATTTATGCCTGAAAGCAGAAACGATAGGTAGCCGGAAGCAACACGAAATACCACAGATTCCTTAAACTTTATAATGAAAACGAAAGTGGCAAAAGACACATTCCTTAACATCCCGCGGGAGGAAGGAACATACGAAACATTCTATGAAAACAAACCCCCTATTCCAACTCAGTTCCTCAGAGAAATGCTAAGACTTATCTTAAAAGAAAATTCCTCAAACACACGGAACCGCAATGGGAACAAAAACGGCAATATCTTTTGCTAACATCATGGTAAAAGTCAATTTTAGCAAAAGAATGTCTGCTCTATAAAATAAACAAAAAACGTGCAAAAGAATTTTGCCATTTGTTACAGAATATCGCCCATCAGTGCCTAATCTCAAACATACAGTATTCTTATGAACATACAAAACCAGCCCTAACTAAGAAATCTTTAAAAACCCTCCCCTTATTTCATATAGAAAGGGGAGGTCTTTAAAAGATGTACTCATTAGAGCAAAGCTCTGAGGCCTTAGAATTTCCTATCTTGACCAAAAGGAGTCATGTTTGGCCTGTCCACACCTTGCAACATCATTGAAATTTATGGCCCAGCACCCTAGACGGATGACCATGCATTCATTTTGGCCGACTAACAAGTTTGTTTTTTGAGAGTTTAATTTGTACTTTAATTCTATCTTCTGCTTGGTATCATGTACTGCCATTGAGCAGTAATGTAATTATTATTTCTTCTATTTTGTGGTGTTGCAAGAGTTTGTGGTGTTGCAGGTTCCTATTCGTCCTTCCTCAATAGCCCTCATGCATGTTTACGTCACAAGAGCAAATTTCACCACCAAGCCTCGTTTGTGAACTGCTCCCTTTCATTTGTAACTGGGTACTACTGCCTTGGAAATTTATTAATTTAAAAATGTGCAAATTTGCAATTTCAAAATGAGGCATGGTAGAAAAATTTGCTTGTCTGACGTAAACATGCATAAGGACTATTGCAACATTTTGGGGTAGCCATTGTAAAAATTTAAACTTAACATTTCCTGTGGTGGCTGATTGATATCCGCCAACCCCCTTTAAAAAATGCTGGATCTGCCCCTGGACTGCCTACACTTAAAGGATGCTATCCAACAAGCAACTGACAAAGCTGTACCATCTAAAGTACTTTGTGGGAAAGATAAGCTTCCATGGGTAAACAATCAGCTCTGTCATCTCATTCACTGAAAGAACCGTCTACATGGCAAGTATTAAAGAAAAAAAAGTAAATGTCTCTTAAGCCTGTGGAAGAAAGTCAGATGACAACTTACACTAGCATTACCTTCACCTAAGAATAATTACATAAATAATACCATTGGAGACAACAAAGTAAATCCCAGACCCTTTTGGAAGTACATTACATCACAGAGGAAGGCTGATCGTACTATGCCAGCCTTGAAATACTAATTATGACATTTGGTACCAGAAGATTGTGATAAAGCTGAGCTTCTTAACTCCCAGTTAAAGCAAAACTTGTCACATGAAGATGCTGCACACATCCCCTTTTACCACCTTGCCTGGCCTTCTATGCCTGATATATCTGTGTGCAAACATGGACTACTACAACTTCTAAGCAGCCTAAATACCTCTAAAGCCATTGGACAAGATGGTATTCATCTCTAAATCTTAAAGGAGGCTGCCTTAGTAATTGGACTAATCTTAAAATGCCTATTTCAAACGTTCCTGGAAACTTGCTCACTACTGGAAGACTGGTGCTCAGCTGATACCTGCCCCATTTATATGAAAGATGACAAATCTGTTCCCATTAACTATCGACTGATGTACTATTTGTAAATGCCTGGCACGTGTTATGTGTTCAAATCTATCATTGCACTTAAAACTCAATGGAATTATCACTTCAAGACAGTATGCCTTCCAAAGATGTCCCAGCTCTGTCATCCAATTATGCACAGTCATCCATGACTGGGCAAGCTCCATTGATGCTGGCTCCCAAACCAACATGTTCATATTGGACTTTGCAAAGGCTTTGTGCCTCATGAAAGAGAAGGCTAACCAAGTGCTTGGCCTACTAAGACACAATTTATCTGCTTGTGATCCAGCAATAAAAGAAGCAGCATACGTGGGTCTGGTCAGACCACTTATAGAATATGCCAATAGTGCTTGGGATCCCCACACTGAATGGGCAACCCTAAAATCTGGAAACTGGAAACCGGAATCCAGAATCCGGAATCCGGAATAACACTGGAATTAGGCCTAAAAACTTTTGTTTAAGCCTAATTAGACCTAAGGCCTAATTAGGCCTAAACAAAAGTTCTTAGGCCTAATTCCAGTGTTATTCCGGATTCTGGTTTCCCGGTTTTAGGGTTGCCCACACTGAACAGCTTATTGCTGCCGTTGAAAAAATTGAATGCAGAGCAGCACACTTCGTCCTTTCTGACTATAAGAGTCACTAGCCTGGTTCTATGACAACAACATTGGAAAAACTTGGCTGGACACCTTTAAAGTGTCATAGACAAATGGATAGAGTACTCTCCATCAAGGCCAAAATGATCTGGATGCCCTTCCATTACTCAAATCACACATGAAACCCACCAGGAGCTCAAGACACACACAATCATTGTTAACACTATATCTCACTCTCAGCTTGTACCAATTTGTATAAATAAAGTTTCTTACCACAAACAGTATTAGTGAATTGGAACACTTTACCTTAATCTATTATCAACTTATCTACCATGCCACAAGCCGTTCATTACTCCTTAATATCATATTATTGTAAGTAGTTCTAAACCTAAGACTGCTGACACTGTGCAATATATCTTTGTGAGGTAGCACAATAAAAATGAAGTGAAGTGAAATGGTGTATTAGTGATACTGCAATCTTGACAAGGCATTGATTTTTCTCTTTTTAGACATTTCAAGAGAAGTCACAGCAGCAGGAAATTCAGTTACAGGCTAAGAAACTGTTACAGGTACTGGAATGATCTTGATGGATAACTTCAGTGACAAACTTAGGTGGACTTAGTTTTCAAATCTAAAGCAAGAATTTAAAATGAATGTGACCTTATGGTTAGTGTGCCTAATTTGTATGCAGTCGTTTATGGTGGACTTGAATGATTATTATTCAACTCCTCCAGACTTTGTAAATAGCCAACTTTTTGCCTTCTGTCAGTTAAGGTTTGTAACCATGAAGTATCGAAGGAGTGACATTATGGAAACTTCTGGGTCACCAGTTTTGTCATTTGTCAACAAATGGTTCTGAAAACTGGAAACAGCTAGGTGGCACTAAAGGCCACTATGGATGATTTGCCGCGAGATATATAATATTTGATTGGACTATACCTCTGAAATATACCAATTCAAATTTAGTGCAAAGTCTGTAGTCTTTCCCCTCATAAGCCACTGTTACAGACTGATCTGATCAATCAAATATAAGGCAAAACTGTTTACAAACTTTTTGTGGCCTTAGTGGCTTAATTTTCTCAGGGACATAGATATATATTCCAGATTCCTGGTTCAGTTCTCTACCCTGCTTTGGGAGGTCATTCTTGTGGTACTCTTGTTTTTAGCTCTCTGGCATTTCCAAATTCCAATTCTGTTTGGATTGAGTGGATAAATGGCAACCCTGTGTAGGTGCCACTGCTAATTCCTGTTTATCATTAACCCTTATACTTACATGTATAGATAGTGCAGGTCAGAGTGATGCAAGATTTTTGTTTCAGGATGAACCAAATGCAAAACATAAGAAAATAGCCATCGGGGATGCTGCAGCAGGATCGGGTGCTATAGCTGCAGCGGTTGTTGTTGAGGATAGTAATGATGCTGTGGCTATAAGCAGTAATAAACCCTTAAGCCGAGCTCCAGCTCAAATGGCAATAGCTGGCAAACCTGTGGCAACTGTTACTCCTATGGCTACGACCAAACCAAACAACAATACTGGCAATCAGCTTGCCATTCCAGCCAAACCAAAGGTCAGTACCAAATTGACTAGGGAAACTTTGCAAAACGTGGTTCCTTGTGTTCCTTGCTTTTTGTGTCATTTGATTCATTCAAGATGACCACAATTCTGGCCCCTGTTGTTCAAAGGGTGGATAGTGCTATCCACTGGATAATTCAATTAGTTTTGCTTGTCCTCATCTGCTGGACAGGGATTTATTTGGTGGATAATGTTATACACCCTTTGGACAACTGAGGCCAGGTTGTCAGATTTACAGCTCCGCGTGCCCTCAATCCAAAAATCAAAAGGAAAAGTTTGAGTTCAGTCTCATTTGGAGTTGATTGGAGCTTGTTGCATTGATTGTGTATCTTAAACCATGACCTAGGTACAATAGGTAATATCTAGGTACAATAGGTAATATCATGGGAAAATGTGTTATTGCCTCCAGGGTGTAAGGCATGTTATCACACAGAATGCATCAAGACGATCTGCTTTTGGGGTCTGTCCATCACTTTTGTTGTATATATTTGTGTTATGGTATTTTTCTTATCAGAGCTAGTCTGTCCACCTTGGTCAACACCTTTCATTCTTCAGTTGTGAACTTACCCATTATTATGGGTGACTCTGTACATTCATAGCACTGAGTGGGCTTGCGTTGCTCTGAGAAGTTTACCGACGTCTTTTTCAATTACTGAAACAAGAGGCTACTGGAAGCCTTTGTTTTTGTGAATTTCCAGTTTAAAGTTGTACAGCTAGAATCTCAGAAATTTAAAGTGTTTTCGTTTTTTCTTTTTCAACAAAAATCAAATCAAATCAAGGGTGTAACTTGTTGTTGTGATATAAAAGCTGTTAATAGTTTTCCTTGGTTCACATTATGTTGGCCATGTAGCCTAGTCAGCATTCAACACAATCTCCTTCAAGTCACGAGAGCTTGGGTTGAATACCCACCGGGACATGTTCATTTGTTTTCTCTGATGTATCAATAAAAATCCCAAAAGAAATCTTGGATTTAAAAATAAGGGAAATTGGAAATAAAAATAAAAATTTTTGCTTTCATTCAAGAGTCTAACATGCCATTGTTTCCATTTGATCATCTATTTTTTTCTTCATAGAAGAGCAAAGTGACAGTCAACCCAATCAGTCAACGTGTTTGTGCTTGCGATGGCTGTAACAATCCAGCTCGCACTACTAAAGAACGAGGCACCCAATACTGTAGCAATGAGTGTATTGTCAAGCATTGCAGGTATGTCCATCATGTGTTCTGATTGTGTTAAAAGGATATATAAAATTACTTCATAGAGGACCCTTTTAACGAACAAGAACCCCTTTGTTTCCACAGAGGAGACTAAAAGAAAAATAAGCTTTTTTAAGAGTCAGTCTTCTAAATATTTATTACATCTTAAAAAGCAACAAAGAGAGCTTGGGTCACATGTCCTTATTCCAGCTTGCTTAAAACAATGCCAGAAGCTTGAAAATTAAATTGAAACACTCTTGAACTGTTCAGACCAAGATTGAACTACTGTATTTACTCAATTAAATGCCGCCCTTGATTAAATGCCGAAGATGGATCCGAAGCAAAGTACCAATGAACGCGGCCCTCAAATAAACGCCACACCCAATCATAACGATGTGGTGTGTATTGTAAGAAAAATACAAGTACATGGTACAACTCGGTAATATAAAACAACCTTGGAAATTTTTTTTCCTGTATAACAATGTTTTTGAGTTTGAAGCCAGACATTTACCATTCTATCTCGGCCAAAAAGTGAGACATTGGAACTTTAATCATGTTTCTGTTTTACAGTCAAACCAGGTCAAGTGTACCTCCCAAGATTCTATTAATAACTGGAATATTTGAAATTTGAATGCATAAATAGTTTTGTAACATGACTGTTGTGGGAAACACAGGAGTGCATTACAAGCAACCGTTGGCAACTTGAGCAGCTATAGTAAATTAAATATCGCCAATTCAAAACACTGCTTTACATTTCTGTTGATTGTTGAGCTTTAGTTTTATTTACAGTATTTAGAGTCTCAAATTAGCACTTTTTTACTTTTTATAACAACTTAACTTGTCCACAACCACTTGTAACCAAACACCTCCTTGCTTCCAAGGGTCGTGTTCCAAATTGATTAATGCATTCAAATCTCAAATAATCTTTCCGTCATTGAGATCTATGGGGCTACGCTTGACCTGGTTTGACTGTGAATAATATTTACAAATGATCTACCGTAATTGTTGTCAGTGTTTTTTTTTTCTTTTTACCTGTTGGAAATCTTGCGGCTGGGATTGCTTGCCCATGGCAAAAACAATACCAAAACTCTTTGTGTTAGAAAGCCATGTAGTCGTTTTTGTCTTGTTGATCACTATTTTTTTCCTCTCTTCCTTCAGACTGGCTTTTACAGTATGGGTGACACAGAGAAATCTGAAAGAGAAAGCAGAGGCCAATGTCTAAGGCTGCAGTTGAGTTTGATGTGTTGGTGATTGTAAAGTTCCATTTACCAGTTGGGCTAATCTGCTCATCTGGCACTTCATTTTCCAGTACATGTCAGTGTCATATAAAAAGGCATGATTTCAGTATTTATTGTAATAATTAAAAAAACAACTGAAATTAATGGTGCAACAGCATTTGCATCAACAATTTGTGATGCAGTTTCTTTAGGTGGCAATAAGGGTAATTGATGTAGATAAGTTGGACCATAAGGGTTTTCTAAGCTTACCTTGAAATGTTGTTAGCACCTTTCCAACTTTGAGTTAATAAAAAAAAATCTCTGGATGTGTCGTGAATTGACTCATGATTTTTAAGACATATGAACTCCAGCTGATGGAGGGGTTGTTATTAAGGACTATTACCCATAAAATGTGTCATACATTAGTATGGTTGTTGGCACCTTGATGTGTTGACAAAGCAGCAAGTTTGTTACAGGCTGATGTTAACATGGATGGAACTGGCAACTCAAAACATAATGACATACCTGTTTGATTTGTCCAGGACATTGGGATGGACGTATGGGATTATCATGAACCAAGTTTGACATAGCTGCTTTCATTTGTCAAAATTAAGATATTGTTCAGCAGTAAGAAGCAACCTTTGAGCCCTTGGGGGGAGGGGGGTACTCCATTATGTGGCCTTAATGGGGATGAGCGGCCCGAGAGAGTATGGTTTTTAGGATGTTGCGTCTTGAATGGGGTATCGATTTCATCACTTTCTGTCTTAAACAGGGTATCGCTACATGACCTAATGGCTTAAACAGGATAACCTTAGATGTAAGAAGCCTGACCACAAGCTTCCAGTTATTGGTGGGCTTCCCTTGACTTCGATAATTACACCTTATTACACTACAGAAGGGATAAGTGGTAACGGCAAAACGTTGTCGCTGTTTATCGGGTGACTATCTACAATACAACTGATCTACAATAGAAACAGCGTGAGTTCTGTGAGCAAGGATTGCTTTTACTTTGCTCTTATGATAGCATTGTACAAGACCAACTATGAGAAGGTGATCAGTGCTTGATGCATACCAAGTAAAAAGTGTAAGCAGCTCAGTGATTCCATGATGTCATCAGTAGATTTGTGATTGCCAATGCAAGCAATCCCTGTGCTTTGAGCACAGGCAGGCCAAGCTCAGTTTGACAATTCTTGGTGTGCACATGGGGTCATCATAAAGTAAAATGATGCATGACATAAAGGTGTCTGCTGAGAAACATGAAATATAGATTCACTTTGTGTTTTTGAGGTCTAAATAGATAACACATTGGTGTCTGTGTGAACGTTTGGTAGTCCTGCACAGGCAGAGGTGTCCAAGAAAGCCAAACTAAATACCACTGATTTCAACCACTGGTTTCTGACTGCCACGTTGGTGTACTTCATGTGTACAGCTGTACTGTACACCTCCATACCAAACTAAAAAAACTAATGTGGCACCTCCATAGCAAACTCTACAGTCGTGAGTGGTATATTTGGCGCAATAAATTGAATACCGGATGTTGTTTAGCTTTGACTTTGGACATCTTGTTTAATACTATTCTTTCTTTATTTATTTTTCAATTTCTTGACTTTATTTATGGAATGGTAATTTGATGTTTTACTTGCGTGACATGCACACTAAAATTTGCACACTAATTTTGACAATAATTAGGTTACTATTTTAAGGGTTCCTGCAATGTATTTTGGTTAATACAAGATTTATAGTCCTATTTTGGTCATTTCTAATCAATTGAACTGTAAAGGTTCTTTTGGGTGGAAGTTTAAATTTAAAATGTTACATGATTAGCCCCCATCTTGATCATCAATCCTAACTACTGGTACTGCAGCTTTAACATCTGTTTATTATACACTGAACAATTCAAGACTTGTTGAATGAAGTTGTTTCATAGTTTGCAATAAACGATTGCATCAAATATAGTGAAAATTAACTTGTTTTAATATTTTGATCAAGTACAAGCATTATTCAAGTTTGTAATAGAGTAATAGTAACTGCAAATGTCCGAAATTTCTTGATGTTAATGTATCGAACAAGTGCAAACGGAATAATATTGTTTTATTAGCAATGCCTGCAAAGTATACATAAATCTTTATTTTTTTAGTTTCCTGTTAATTTTTAGCTGATGCATACACTTTGTGCATACATTTTGTAGGTCATGGTAGGTTAGCTCAAAACCCATGATGGCCAAGGAGAAACTCTTAAATTGTGTTATCCAATGATTTGGTTTTTATTAAAGTTAGTAACCCAAGTTACCGTGAGCTTGGGCGGCCTGTGTTGTGAGTTAATGGCATTACCCTGAGGGTCTCTCCAGGGAGAGAGGCTGGCAGTGAAAAGGCTTTAATGCCATACAGTCAACTTTCTTTTCTTTTGACACTAAAAACTAGAAGTAATCATACATTAGAGAGATTTAGCATCGCGTTTACGACAAAAGTCGGGCTGAAAAAAACTCATGAAATTTATTTGATTTCAGCTTATATTTTGCCTGTTCGCCAGTACTAAAAATAGAGAAATAAGCTAGGATAAGAGAATTTTAATGGTTTTATGAAAAGCAGCAGCCTGCTGTCTGCCGTTTGCCGTTGGCTGTAAATGCAATGCTCAATCTCTCCATTATATAGGTTAGAAGCATTGGCACTAAGCAATTTATATTTCACTACCAATAAATTATTATTCCCCCAGTCACTTGCAGCCAAATGTTACTTGCAATAAGGAATTAAAGATTTCAAGCATTACCCACATCAAGTCAGGGACTGGCTATTTTTTGCGTGGTTGTAAAATTTTGTCCAAAGTCTTGGAGGTCAAACAACAATGTTTTGTTTTTTAAA
Source organism: Astreopora myriophthalma (assembly GCA_014634185.1). Classification (NCBI taxonomy): domain Eukaryota; kingdom Metazoa; phylum Cnidaria; class Anthozoa; order Scleractinia; family Acroporidae; genus Astreopora; species Astreopora myriophthalma. Next base: position 1,271,446 of record BLFK01000871.1, read on the forward strand.
TTTGTAATTACACACTTCTCTCCTACTTCCCCGCCTCTCGTCACTCCCGCTTCTTACCCCTTAGTCTCCCAGGTTCCCATGCCCAGTCTGCCTCCATGTGAAATGGTTTTAAAACTGCCAAGGTGGCTATGAAATACCTAAAGGTATTTACAGCTAGACAAACAAATGAATTTGTGTTGAAGAAAGTTCTGTCTTTATTCAGCTTCATTTGTTCCAAATCATATTACATACCAGTGGCTGAACATGCGTAATTCTGATATATCAACAGCAAAAGGATTTTCAACAATACATCGTTCTTTTTATCCACTAGCTGGTGCTATAATCTTTTGTTGTCTACAGTGGCTTTAGAATATTCAGTGTGCAACAGTTGATGTATCGAGAAGGAGGCAAGATGATGATGTATCGAGAAAAAGGCAAGATGAACTGTAAAATCTGACTTCACTTCATCCTCACCATGCCCTCTTTATGCAAAGTTTGTAAGAAGACAATGTTCAACCAGATTACAGGATCTAATGTGTTGAAATATTGGAATATCACTCGTGGTATTTTGTGCCTGATACAATATCACTACAAATCACCTATACTAATTTTAAAAGGAGATAAACAATTCACCAGTCAGTAAGAGAGTAACAAGTCACTATGGAGCACTGATGCTTCTACCATTCTTAGAGATATCTATTGATAAAATAAATGGGCAAGCAGTCTCTGCCCATTCCTCTGGAGTGCGATGTGTAGCGGCACTTTCCTTTCCAAAAGTGGTCTGCAACATAGGAGTGTTGATCATTCCAGGGTTTAATGGCACACATGTCAAGGGAGCTGGGAGCTCCAGGGCCATTGCCTTAGACAGGCCCTCTATGGCCCACTTGGTAGCACAGTATGGAGCCACGTGAGGTGAAACACTTCTACCCCAGCCCGAGCTGAAATTAACGACAACGCCCTTCCTCGCTTTGATCATCTCGGGAAGAAAATGGCGAATCACGTTCATGGTGCCCTTGATGTTAACATCAATCACATTGTCGAATTCCTCAGCGTTAATTTGCCACACATTTGCGTTATTTGCCATGGTAGCAGCATTGTTGACGAGAAATGTTGGTGATCCGAAACGAGAAATAGATTCTTGAGCCCATTGTTTCACGTCGATATCACTGACTATATCAACAACGGAAAACTGATTGGGTTTGTTTCCTTTGCAGAACTTGTCGTTCAACTGTCTGACCTTTTCTGCTGATCTTGCACACCCTATTACCACATGCCCCCGGGAGGTGAACCATTTTACCATCGCTAGGCCTAAGCCCGCAGAAACCCCTGTGATAACGATGACCTCTCTCTTGCTCGACGCCATCTTAGTACAGCAATGATGCTCTTTACGTCACGGATTGTTCTTAATAAGCCAACCAGAGGTTTATTGGCTGTTTACACAATGCCTTCTTTTGCTTTGTCCTTATCCTTTGTCCGGGATACCTGTAAGGTATGCCGAATCATAAAATACCTTTGGTTTTTCCTGTGCAGCAAAATGCACGATAGAAACCACGTGCGGTGATTTATTGGCTAAGACAAAACATTACATCATCAGGAGGGAAGCGAGGTCATTCTAGGTCATTCACGATTGTACCATTTTTGTTCTGGTTTCATTTGACGATTGCACAAAAGCTTGAATTGCTTTGGATTACTGAGGATGTTGTTTTACATGGTGTTTGGACGGTCAAAATGCATACAAACGCGCATGCCCTTCGCCGTAGACTATCTCGAGATTTAAAAGATGTCAGTGGTCCGGAATGCCAAGAGAACTCAAACGCGCACGTGAACTCAAGTGGACTCGGATGCCACTGAAATTTACTGAAATGAAGAGGCAAAGACTAATTCTCATACAAGCAGGTACTTCATTGAGAATTTCTGAAGACAACAAGGATGAAGAAATATCCCTACTACGATCAACGGACGCCATATTGTAATGCTTCGAAAGCAACGGAAGGTCAGCACTTCAGCTACACGTAGTTGAATTTTCGCAACGAAGAAATAGCCATAGGCCAGAAGAAATGACAAAATATAAAGATAACCGCAAGTCTATTTATACGTGTTATATTCTTTTGCTTTACATTGTTACAGTTTCGTTGACTGTAATGTTCTATCCTTGGTGCATATTGCCACATTGACCACATTTCTAATACATCGAACATCATGATGTTTATGACTGTCTCGTGCACGGTTCTAGTTCTGAAACGTCTTATCATATTAACAGAGGGAGATGACGGTGATGTATTTGAAAAATCGGCACAATTATCTGTAACTGTTTACGTTGGCGGCTATT
>BLFK01000871.1:1289069-1291569 GCA_014634185.1 Astreopora myriophthalma
CCATCAAGGGCTGCCCTGTCCATCAGGTGATAACGTACAAGCTCCTTGGAGTCCATGTTTCTCACGATCTATCATGGAACACGCATGTAGAGCACATAGTCACCAAAGCCAGTAAACGCCTTTATGCCCTTCGTTTGCTTAGGAAATCGGGTGTTGCGCGTGCGGGCCTAGTTTCCATTTACTGTGCCCTCATCCGTTCAGTGCTTGAATACGCTGCGCCTGTATGGGCTGCACTTCCCCTCTATCTTGATAACCTAATTGAGTCTGTGCAGCGCAAAGCCCTTCGCATAATATTCCCGGCCGTCGACTATAACAGCGCCTTATTTCAATCTAGGCTTAAAACACTGAATGAGAGACGTAAGGAAATATGTACGAATTTTATATCTTATGTACGAGGTAACGGTCTGGAGCCAATATGCTCCTTACTCCCAGCTACTGTAAATCACCCCCATGGCTACGGGCTACGGTCTGGGAGTACTCTCCAGTCCCGCCCCAGGGTGAACACTGACCGTCTAAGGAACTTTATCACTTACAGATACGCGTAGAGACTTTGGAACCAATGTCCATGTTAGCTATTTGTGTGAATAATTTATATGTATTGTAATTTTTATGCTGTATATGTACTGTATGCAGGCTGACACCACTGTAATCCAGCTTTTGTGCTGCAAGCGTGGTAAATAAACTATCTATCTATCTATCTATCTATCTATCTATCTATCTATCTATCTATCTATCTATCTATCTATCTATCTATCTATCTATCTATCTATGTATCTATCTATCTATTTATCTATCTATCAACGGGTGCAGGCTTTGGCTTTTAATGCGCCATCTCAATTTTTCGTGCGGGAATCCCGCAATGGCGCGGCCTGGTGAGAACACTGGGCTTTGATATGATAACTGATAATCAAACTTTTTCTTCTGGTGGTGGTGTAGCGTTTTAAAGAACTTAAAATAAAAAATAAATCTTGTAAACCTTGGTTAACATCTGGGTTGAAAAAATCCATTAAAACGCGGGATAATCTTTATAAAAAATGGCTTGTTACACGTGACTTTTCTTGGTATAATAAATACAAATACCATCGGAATAAAACAGTCTCTATTAGCAAATACTACCGTAATTGTTTCTACAATTATAGTTTAATTTGCTGTAACATTGTTTTTAGATCTTAGTAAGGCCTCTGACACAGTAAATCATCGCATTCTGTTATCTTAACTCTCTTACTATGGAATTAAATGCACTGAAAATCGTTGGTTTAAGTCATACTTACATAAAAGGAAGCAAAGAGTTTTTGTTCATGGTTCCCTCTTAGACCTACAAACCGTTAGCACAGGTGTTCCGCAAGGATCGATTTTAGGACCACTCCTTTTTCTGATATTTATAAATGACGTTGTTGGTACGACAAACTACTTCTCCATTCGACTATTTGCTGATGATACCTCTCTTACTGCATGTGGTAAAGATCTTGACATGCTAATACAGCGAATTAACCTTGAATTGCCTAAAGTGTATGATTGGCTTTGTGCAAATAAATTAATCTTAAATCTCTCTAACACTAAGTATTGAATTTTTCAACCTCAACAGAAATGAAGTTCCAACCTCCTTCCTCCTTTAAGCTTAGCTGGTCACTGCCTGGATTACTCTTTTAATGTTAAATATCCAGGACTAATTATTGACTGCCATCTTTCTTGGCATGATCATATTGAAAACATCTGCCACAAAACTAGTAAGAATATTAATGTTATGGGATGCATTAAGCGATTCCTAGGCAAAGGCACACTAATTAATATGTACTTCTCGTTTATCTACCCCTATTTAACGTATGGTTGTCTACTGTGAGGGAATAACTACGACAGTCCACTTTCTGATGTCGTAACGTTGTCCGAATTATAAACGACGTTCCTATCCGCGATCATAATTATTACCCCTCACTACAATAATCTTGGTGTTTTGAAATTTCCCGATATTGTTAAATTATATACTTTTTTTGTCTTTTCCTTGATGACCACATCAATCACATTAAATCGTCAAACTTTACATTTCCCTTAATATCTGAGCAACAAGATTATTCTTCTCGCAGCTCCTCCACTGAACTTCTTCAAATTCTACCTTTTGGAATCAATATCCTTAAATTCTGTCCCACTATTATTGGTCGGTATTTCTGGAATGACCTACCTCTTTCTATCCGAACTAAAAAAAAAGGAAACTTTAAAGAAAAATCTGTTCAAAATGTACTTTTACCAATACTAAAATAACCGAATGTAATTGTATTGCTCAGACTCTTTTTTTTTTCCACAATATTGCTTTATCTTGTGTCTTTGCTGGTACCTTGTGTTTGTATGCTTGTATGTTTTTTTGTTTTAATTTAAAATTTATGTTTATTTTGTATTTACTTTTTTTTTCTTTTCCTGAGTAATAATAATAATAATAATAATAATAATAATAATAATAATAATAATAATAATATATATAGATAGACAGATAAGTACTTGAGGTAAG
>BLFK01000871.1:1296569-1310103 GCA_014634185.1 Astreopora myriophthalma
ACCGGAAGTGACTGAAGTGGATGATCCCACAGTTGAGGAGGAGCGGGCACTAAAAAAGGCACAACAGGAAGCCATGGAGGCGGCTGAAGATATGGATGACGTAGATGATGACGACGAGGACGATGATTAAAATGAAAAAGAATTAGTACTGTTATCAGTATATACACACTGATTACCATCTGAGTGTAGCCTCTGCTGATAAGTAGTTTCTAAAAAAACATTGGACCATGTTAACTGTACTGTATATACCATTTACTATGTATAGCATTTCTTTCTACTTGTACAGTAAAGTTTCACTATTTTAGCTGGTGAACTGTTGGTTTCCTATGTTGTGTGAAACTTCCAAAGACTCTTACCACAAGAAAGCGTAGAAAATTGTTGACCATTCCGAATAGTGGCAGTAGACGGAAAACGTTGTTTTGAACGGATTATGGAAAATAACCAGTGGAGAGAAATCGTACTACGCTCATGGTCCTCGTAAAATGTCTTTCTCACTCTGGTCGGTCGGGCTTGAGGTTGCGACCAAAATCGTTTAGCAAACAGCATTGACAAGTAAGTGCGCCAAAAATGTGTGAGAGTGAAAGACCCTTGCGTTGGTCATGCTGTGTGTGTTGTTTGTCGATCTCATGTCCAAGACATTGTCTTTGAAAATGGTGTAATTTAAATTGTCAATGTCATAGCAGGGAACTTCCTCTTCAAGTATTCAGATATTCCCTGCCTTTTGGTTTGTTGCTTGTTTGGTTCATGCTTGGTGGAAAATGGAAAATCGAGATCAGATGACTCGGATAAGTTTTAACAGACTTGAGTACGACATCGGCCTGCCCTTGAATTGTACACGCCCGTTGGTGCATTTCTCTGAAGATATTTGCAAATCAGTCAACCCGAAACAACTGCATCGTACGGACGCTCAACCAATGCGGATATCGCCGCGGGGGCGGGGGGCTGCTGGCTCGCTAGGCGGAGGTACCGGGCTAACACTAGGCAACAGCACGAATCTCTCCCAAGATTGCTTTTATTACCTTACTACGTCACTCTTACACGAGTTTCTCTTTAGTCTTTAACTTCAAACTTGACTCACAAAAACCGCTCCACTGAACTGCATCTACAACGGCAACTGTAGACAACTGCAGCTGAACTGAGCGGCTACTAGTGCAGCTTTCTCGTCCAATCTTTTGCACGTGAATTAATTACAAGCGCATAACATAGAGAGCGGTTTTCGAATGAGTGTCGTTAAACCAAAACCAAAGTAATTACATACTCAGTCAATCAGGTTCTGAAGCAAATGCACCCTTCAACTAACCACCCGCTAACGAAGTCGTAATTCGCCAGTTGCTTTAACTAGCGACTCAGAACGCAAAGCAAGTCAACGTAGCCGGCGCCAAGCGCCAAAGCCGCAAATTGGGTTTAGTTTTGCATCTGACTGATTGAAAAGCTCGCGTGAGTTTTCTGACCCAACCATATAGCAAACCCAAACTAAAGCAATTGCGCTGTTACTTTCGACACTCAATTGAAATCCGCTCCCCATTGCAAGGTTGACAGTTTACAAATCTGATCATTATCATATAATTAAAGAAGCACTAACATGTTTTCCAAAGTTTCCCCTAATAAAAGAACGGAAGGGAAATATATATGAAGAAAACATGAAATTTCCGCCATATATCCACCTACATTAACCTATAACGCTATAAAACACGAAACTCGCAAGTGACCACGGGCCCGTTTCTCGAAAGTGCCGAAATGTTTACGGGCCCGAAAAGCAATTTGTAAAACTGGGATCCGCTCACTCCAAAAATCTCATCTTTTAACATCTTTTCAAGATGAGAAAGAGAACACTAATTGCAAAGTTTCAGGGCTGAAAACGTTTTGCGTTGCAAGATACAAAGAGAATTATCGCAGCCGAAATACGCCCGAAAAGTTGCGGGGCTCCCAGTTGGCTTGATAGCTCAGTTGGTAGAGAGCAGTGTGCAGTGCAACCGCACGGTCACGGGTTGGAGTTTTGTTCAAGCCTGGATTTTTTTTCAGGCTTCTCTGCAACTGCTTAAGTTGCTTTATTAACTGCGATGATCACACTTCAAATTAAAATAGAAAAAGTGACAGTATTTCTAGCTACAATCAACTAAAATATTACAATTTGCGACTACCAACTTCCAGAAGTGCTTAAATCGAGACAGGAAAATCATAGCAAAAAGTAGTACGATCCGTCGATAAGAGAAATCGCCCCAATCTGCCATCGCTTCTTTTGTCCATTTCAATTCCATGATAAACTACACAGTTCCAAGACTCAACTTCATCACTATCCTCCCTTTTTGCACAAAATGATACTCGCAGTAATCTCGGTTGTTTTGAAAACTGGGATTTAAGGGATTTAATAATGGTGACGCGAGATGTCGAAAACCGAGTTCATAACAACAGGCTCTAACTAAAATGTTTTAAAGTTCTTCGTGATCACTAGTTAATTGTTCGATAATGCCATCTTTTTTCTTTTTTTATTGCACAATATAAGAAACTACTCTTTATTCCTAATGCAGCTACATAAGTAGAGTGAGCAGAACCTCAAGATCACTCTCATTAGGGCGAACAATCGGGATGGAAACCCAAGGCACCTATCAATGTTGAGTCCCAGGCTGAGGGGGGCGGGCTACCCACGGGATTTGGCTTAGAGCCTTCTCCTGAGTGGGGATTTTGACACGTACGCGTTGCCCTAGGGTCGGGGAATTTCACACAGCCACCATTTTGGAAGACCGAAAGAACCCTGAACTTAACATTCAATAGCTTCCCGAGGATGGGGAATTTAACATTGATTAGGTGCTCGGGGATGAGGAATTTGATTCTAGCTTCCATGAAAATATCAAATTCCCCTAACTCAGCCCCGCCCCAACTACCCTGGGGCTTAACAACGATAGGTGCATAAATTTCCAAATTAAATTATCGCTAGCATATGATTTGCGTCCGGGAATCGAACCCAGCAGATATTGGTGAAAGGCGATTGTCTCACCACTACGCTGACCCTGCTCCCCGATACAAAATTGGACCTTTACCTGATACTAAATTACCTTGTTTCTACAAGGTCGACGCAACTTCGTGATTTATAAATCGCAAGATACTCAACTTTGCTATTTATAAATCGCATGATACGCAACTTTGCGATTTATAAATCGCAAGATACCCAACTTTGCGATTTACAAACTCATAAATCGCACATTTGCAATTTAAAAAACGCACATTTGCGATTTATAAATCACACGTTTGCGATTTATAAACCGCAAACGAATGAAACTTGTGCCTGCGGGCTCGTACTCCACAATTTGGCGGGAAAATCAGTCTTGTGGTTAGAGGAGACTTGGCAAGACTGCTCTCCACAGCCGTCTCTAGAGAAATCTCTGAGACCCTAAGTGCACAGGATTCATCACAGCAAATTCAGATAAGGATAGAAGGCAAACGTGCGATTTATAAATAGCAAATGTGCGATTTACAAATCGCAAATGTGCGATTTATAAATCGCGTGTGATTTATAAATCGCAAAGTTGCGTATCATGCGATTTATAAATAGCAAAGTTGAGTATCTTGCGATTTATAAATAACGACGTTGCGTGTCTTGCGATTTATAAATCCCAAAGGTGTTGGAGTGTGTTATTTATAAATTACAGGACGACTCTTGTGCCATTTGTTAAATAACACAAACTATAGAAAAATTATGCCTAAATAATATTTTTACATATGGCGCCCCATATGTTATGACCTACCACGCCGGACTTACAATCAGAACCTTTGTTTGCGTCAAGATGACTTTGAACGAGGTCAGCCTATAATTTTGGAACAGGGCTGGACTTCAAATCCTTCAAACCGTACCTTCACAATCACATTATCACAACTTAATCAAAGCTCTGTTTGGTTGAAAGAAGTCAGTAGCCCGCACATTGTTTTTATATAGCGAGACCAGCTTAAACATAACTTCTAGCCTGAGTCTTCGCGTCACTAGTCGTGAAGCCTTTCAAAAGTGTTGCGAGGTATGTCGGGAGAGACGCAACCAAGCACAATCTTTTGTTTTACCTTGCAAATACACATTACATTTCTATTTATCAGTTTCTCCAACGCATTCAGTTCAAAATCTGCTATTGTTTGTACACAGTGTGGCCAGCATGACTTCAACTGTAACTGTAGCTGCCTCACTCGCCCATCCCTCTTCGATTACGTCTGCTAGGCAAGCTAGTTCTAGTAAAAAACGCTCACAATACCATAACTTCACAACCATTGCCCTCTGTTAACTATGTTCTAACGTTGCCACAATTATTCCCTGGAAAACTAGAATCTCAAAAACATCAAAGATTTGAAGACTTCGTGCACTAATTTGCACTTACAGTGCAGATACGCTGTCGAAGTACCAAATGGTCTAAATGCAGAGACTACAAAGACCAAACGTTTTGTTACTCCCATCCAAAGACGAAATACTCGCCAAGAGAAAGCGTCGCACATTGAAAATCCCATTGGGCAGATATGGAAAACTGGGACCACAATTCAAATTCCAGTACTCTTTGGGCAATGCTTTTGGTGATCGTATACCCCGTCTCCAGTTGCAAAGACCTCCAGACAACGCCAACACATGTGCGATTTACACTGCAAGCATGTCATGTGATTGCAGCCCTCGTTCTTTTCAATTGGTGTCCCGCACGTGGGACAGTTCTTTCTGTTGTTAGGATCCCCCATCATCCACCCCTTGAAATCTCCCTCTACTTTCTTCTCAGATTTGAACATAGCACATGAGAGACCGCTGTGATACTGCACATGGCATGATGTGCAGATCTCAGCTAGGCATGCGCCACACTTATGGCTTCCACCATCTGCTGAGACACGGTACACCATCCCACAGTCAGGTGTTGGACAGTATTTGACGGAGTCAGGATTGCGTCTGACGTGTGCATCTAAGGCGCTGAAAGCGAGCTTTCGCCTCTCGTGTTGACTCAGCAGGTTCTGCAAATCTCTCCATGCAACAGGCTCTTCGCAGTTCTCTGTGACGCATTTCAGTGGAACTTCTGCAGCTTTCATCTGCTGAATGATGCAACTCTTGTCGTAGGCATGACCACAGCAAGCAAGTCTGTATACGTCACCTGTAGCATCCAAATCACACAGGCAGATACCACATGTTAACTGGGTTTGGTCCTCAGTGTGTTTCTCGGTCTGTAAAGAAGAATCGGGTTTCAGAAGACTTGCGCAGCATTCCTCCACAGAGCGCTTGATTTTCTCTTGGGCCTCATCTGAGCTAATGATCTTGAGACTGTGACTTCGAAATTCAACACTGACCTTTTGGACACCAGGAATTTCGTGCAGTCCATTCAAATCGACGCCATATCGTACGAAGAGTGCTTTCAGCAGCCCACGAGGCTTTCTTGGTCCCCGAAGCTCGATCTGCCATGAGTGGCTGTTCCTTTCGATGGAATCATCAATAAACTTGTTGATGGCACGCTTTGCTGATTCTCGGCTACCTTCGCGTCCGTGTATTCTGACAGCTTTGTTTCGCCAATCTTGGGTGATCACTGTACCCGTTTCTTTCTGGATGGTCTGGAAAACGTCCTTCACTGGGTTGGTGAGCAGGATTTCCAGATTTTCGGACATTTTGCAATCGATTTCGTCACCCTTTACAATTGTATTAATGACGGTTGTCGCACGAATGAAGTGGTCCGTACAATCACCGCGAACCTCGATGGCAACCCTTGTCTTTTTCTGAAGATCTTTTATCTTGACAAACGTCCCTTTAAATGCCTGCTCAAGTTCCCTCACAGCTACTTGCAACTCATCTTTAATGACGGCGAACACGTTTCTGGGACACAACAACGTGGTGAAAAGAGTCCACTGCAAGGTCACGGTCCCGACGTCTGGAATGGAACGTCCATTCAGACTTCTCAACACTGCTTGACCTTCCTCAAAGTCTTCTAATGTTAGATAAGCGTGTCCTTCAAAGTCCTTCGGCCGCGGCTTTATCACGTTAACGAAAAATTTACCTTCAGTGGCAAAAGCGCCCAGGCTTTCTTGCAAGGAATTTTTCTGTGATTCAAGGAAGTCATCTGTAGTTTCAAATTCTGCTGTTCGTTGGATGAATACCTTTTGTACCTCAACAGAGGGTATAATTGCTTCGATAGCAGACTTCACGTTTTCCTCAGATGTTTGAGGATGCAGTCCCCTCATAAATATCTGCTCTGGGTACTTTCTGTCTGGTTGAAATTTGACCAAACTTGATTTAATCATCAGCGACGAAAGTCTGCCCATGGCGTGAAAGTAATCTTCACTAGTACGGAACTTTATGGATCCCATGCCTCTACCAGGGCGACGAAGCCACTTCACTCTAATCTTGAACTGAGGAACTTGCGAACGCATCCCATCCGGCATCGAGTGACTGGGCTGCACCTTTAAGCTGAAATCAAGGGCGGCATCAGAAGAGCTATTGACTGCCTGGTATGCGTCTTTAGACCTCTTAAAAGTCACAAAAACTCGTGACTTCCCGTCCTGTTCTATAAACTGGTGCTTCACAACATCACCAAACGATTTCAAGTGGTCGATCACCATCTGTCTATCGCATATATCACCAACAGTGACAGTCCTATACATATGAGGCATTAGCACTTCTTGCACTTCACCAGCTGGTCCCCACACAATCCTGATGCCCCCACATTGTTCCTTCAGTTGCTCTTCTTTATCCTCACATCTCAATACCCTTCTACTTTGTTCCAACGATTTCTCCAAGACAAAGAGGGCTGTTGAGGTGTGTTTTTGTGGTATAAAGGCTTTCATTTGTCCAAACTTTTCGTCCCTCTCCAACACAACCAAGCTATCATCGCATAATTTCGATAGCTCTTCTTCCAATTCTCCAAGCACTCGTCTTCGGGGACCACCAAACGCCAATCTCAAAAGATCCGGACTGGTAGGAAGCCAAATTTGCATCATCACTGTCGATGTCAACTCCTCTACAGTATGGTTTAAAGTTCCCGATGACATCATTTCACGCAGCCAACTTTCCTCGACCGGGGTCACATTGATGGCAAAATCGCGAGATGTCTTCAGTAACTGTTCGAAGACAACAAATTGTGGTGTTGCTCCAAGGAATTTCAGCGCTGAAGAAGGATGGAACTGCACACACTGGTTACTTGACACTACTCTGTATCCTGCCCTCTCGTGGCCAGTAAACACGCACAGGTTGCTCACATAACAGGAAACCAAAATTCTTTGTAGGGTCTTGTCGATGTCATCATTCCCTTGACCAGAATCCGATACTTGCACGTCCAGTTCATGCTTTAAAGCCAACTTGAGTTCTTTGACGGTTTCATCGGTCAAGCGGAGTGACTTGGCATTTAAGCTGTTGTCAAAGGCCCATTTGCTTCTTTTTGCTTTAGACTGTTTAAGGTAATGCCTGTAGACTTCCAACAACGTCAACAGGTCGCCCCCAGTGTGACAGAAACGAACTTTTCTGCTATCCGCCAGTTGTCTTTCTTCTTCAGTACCCATGCGGAAGAACACGCTCCCACTTACAGTTGCTATTGCTGATAATGCCACAGCTTCTGCACCATATCCTTGATCAATGCCATCAAATACTAGCCTTGCTAAACGTGGCTCGACAGGAACTCGAGCAATCTTCTTGCCCAATGCAGTAAGCACTCCATTCTCTATGGCGCCGAGAGACGTCAGTGACTCCAAGGCCAGCCCAATAGACTCAGGTGGAGGCGACTCCACAAACTCAAACTGAGATATGTCTTCAATTCCAAGCTCCATCAGTTTCAGCACTGCTTGCCCAAGGTGGACTCTGAGAATCTCCGGTCTAGATCCATCCTCCATAGCAGCGTACTCGTCTTCACTGTAAAGTCGATAGCACTTTCCTTCCTGAGTCCTTCCCGCTCTTCCTTTGCGCTGTTCGGCGGAACTCTTGCTAATTGTTGTGACCTCTAGGGAACTTTTGTTCCTTTTCGGATCATACTTCATTTCCTTGACCATGCCAGTGTCAACCACATACCTTATGCCTGGAATTGTAATGGATGTCTCCGCACAATTTGTGGCAAATACCACCTTGCGTTTGTTTGTGAACAGTTCGAATACTTTCCTTTGCTCTTCTTGGCGCAACTTTCCATGAAGAGGAAGACAAACAAGATTTGAACTAGGCTCTACTTGTGATAAATTCTCACAAGCACGTTCTGTTTCTACTGGCGATGTGAGGAACACCAGAATATCTCCTTGACCTTGTTGGTGATGAATTTCTCGCACCCTGTCCACCGCCACTTGAAGGTAGTCTCCAAAACTGTTCGATGAATCATTCCTCCATATCACATCCACTGGAAACATTCTACCGGATACTTTCAACACTGGGCATTGGTCAAAGTATGCTACGAACAGTGCAGGATCAATGGTAGCTGAGGTGATGACTATTCGAAGGTCAGAGCGTTGCAGGAGTGTCTTCTTGATCATACCCAGAAGCAGGTCTGAGTAAAGGCTTCGTTCATGGGCCTCATCGATAATTATGCAGGAATACTTCGATAGACTGGGATCCCTAAAACATTCGTTTAGAAGAACGTGATCAGTTGCATACACGATTCGAGTATTTTTACTTGCTTGAATGTTTCCACCAACGTGAAAGCCTACAATCTGTCCAGGAACTCCTCCCATTTCCCGAGCCACATGGACTGCTAAACTAGTGGCAGCGACCTTTCGAGGTTGAGTGCAAACGATCACACCTTTCTCAGCAAAACCAGCTTCATAGAGGTACTGTGTCATTTGAGTACTTTTACCTGATCCAGTTTCTCCAAGAACAACGCAGACTTGATTGTCTTTGACCGTCTCAATGATTAAGCTCTTGTTGGCATACATGGGAAGGGCTGCGTCAAGCCTATGACACTCCCTACCAAAGGAATTCCTTAATTCCTTTATGGCTTTTTCGGCACTTGGCTGTGGTTTGCCTTCTTGGGATGATATTCTTTCAATTACTTGACAAGAGAAACATTCAAACTCTTCTTGCTGCCGTTCAAGTTCCCTTTTCTTATGCTTCAAAGCCTCTCTCTCTGCTGAAATTTTTTCATACTCGACCAAACTGATGTGTTTACGAACCTGTAAATTCTTCAGAAGACCATCGATCGAGTTGATTTTTTCATTGTGCTGTTTAGTAAGCGCGTTGAACTTTAACTGCATTTCGCTAGTGCATTTCTCAAGAAAGGTGTTTGCGGAGGCGACTTTATCTTCCCGGAGAAGACGGATTTCGATTTCCTCTCCAGTGCTCCTGACATTTTCTTTCAGTAACTGTTCTGCCTTTCTTCCTTTATTCCCACTCTCAAAAACAAACGTAAATTGACTGTGTTTTCCGTTCACAGTCTTGACATCTCCTAAGGAGAACACAAATGTGTCCCCAAGACATTTTTCAAGGTATTGAGTCATTATCTCTTCACTGATATTTAGTCTCTTTGGGGGTGTGATAGCCAAAGAACATGGCTTTCCTTTGCCCATATTCAGTTTGTTCTTCTGCGTGCGGTTCTCACTGAAAAGCTTGCTCTTTTGTTGGCAAATCTAAGATGAGAATATCCCCTTTGTTCGTAGTGAGTTAATTATTCTAACTCATCATACACCAACCACCAAATACTTGTAAATGCCACTTTGTGCATGGTCTTCCACACATCAGACTAACCTGAGCAGAACAGAACACAAGGTAAGTCTTCTGTAAGGATATAGCCATTAGGTACTATGATTTTCAGTGAAGCGAGGCATGAAACAAATTTGCCTACAAGGGGACCGATCTACAAAAGTAATACAGAGGGATTATTATATGGCAAGGCAGACTAGAGGTAAATCGCGATTTTGCCATAAAGACCATTTCCATGGAAACGGTCATAGTCCATGTATTTTTGTTTTCGAAAGCGGGCAAATACTTAAACTCCATTCTTAGCAAGCTCGTGGTGGCTTGTTCTTTCTGTCTGAGATGCTCGCGTCATCACAAACATGTTAAGCAGAAGCCCCAAGTTGAATGCAAAATGATCGGAAGTCTGTTTTAACAGAAAACAAACAAGCATGACCTGATTGCCATACAAGAAACTTTTTAACTAACTGGGGGATATTGTCCCTCGGTTGTTTATGTATGGTTCTCGCACTGTGACGACCTCGGGCCAATATTTCCCAGTATGGCCTATGCGCATGGTTAGTAAGAAGTTTATATTACAGCAGTGGCGACTTTCTCGAAAATAAAGTTTGGAAGCAAATAATAATAACGACAATGACGATGACAATGATGATAATGATAAGACCCATCAAATATGAATACCAAAAACAGAATGACCCCTCCTGTCCCAAAGGGAAAGAATTGAACGCTTCTGGAAAAAACATAAGGGAAAATTGGCAGGATCTTCATCGTCAGGACAATGTCACCTTTCTTTTGCCTAATTGCCAAGCACTATATCTGGCTTTGTCACTTAAATAAACACCCCCGCCCCCAACTTTTTGCTGTATTTTAAACACACTTATCAAATAGAAAACAATGCCTCTACTGTCAAGAAGAAATGGGAACCCTTTCTGCCTTATATAAGCCTTTAGGCCTGAGTCTGTAAAACGTAATGAAATATAAATACCTTCTCTACACTTTTGAAAACCTGTTTGTTGTTTTGACTTTGCCCTTTTACCCAAGGGAAAAAAAACGGACAAGACGTATAGACTTTGCTATTCACCTGCCGCTTTTCTTTGAATTGCTTTCTTGCTTGCTTACCTTTTTTAACTTGTATTTAATTTTGTTGTTGTAACTTTTAATAAATTAAAAACATAAATCAATCAATAGGCAAAGAAGCTGAAATCCACCAAAAAGAAATCACCTCGCCCAAATATGATCCATGGGTACTGGTGGAAAGACTTGATTACTGTGCGTGACAGGCTAGTAGTACAACTTCAACACACCCTATACAAGGGACCGCCCAAATGGGTACAGAGGGGTGAACTGTTCTTATCCAGAAGAGTAAAGCTAAAATGATTTCCCTTCGAACCACTGGCTGATAACTTGCTTGTGTACTTTGTGGTAGATCATGATTGGTGTGATAGCACATGAAACTTACCTAGAATCTTACCCTAGTCGAACAGAAGGTTGCCGAAAGAAGAGAAGCGGAACAAAGATCAACTGCTAATTGACAAGTTAGTGCTGCTTGACAGTAGTAGGAAACACAAGAACCTAGAGGTGATGTGGATAACTAAAAGAAAGCATATGACTCAGTGCCGCATAGCTGGATTTGGAAATGCCTCAAATGTTTAAAGTAGGTAGTAATGTGGTCACCTTTATGAGGCTGGCAATAGAGTCGTGGCTTACCCGTCTGTGGAGTGAAGATAGCTATCTAGGGGAGGTTTATATTAAAAGGGGCATATTCCAAGGAGATTCTTTCTCTCCCCTACTGATTATACTTGCTCTTATATTCTTCCAGGTGTTAACAGCAGACCACGAAACCAAGATAGATGCCACGTTTATTGCCCAACCCTCACAAAGCATGCTGGTACGTGATGTAGATGATGTAACACAGGTGGGACAAAGATCAGCATACCTTTGAGAGACTACTCAAGGCTTGTGGTCAGAATCAGAGCAATTGAGGCACGTAAATGAGGTTGAGATCTTGGCAGTTGACCCTTGCTCTGAGATGCTTCAAGTCACATATTATGGGAAACCATGTCAATGTTTGATACTGCTTCACTAATGCCATGCTGGGTACCAAGTCCCCTTCCTGCAACAAACACTGGATGTGCTCAGTGGAGAGGCTGATCACCAGTCACGTCAATTTAATGAACACACAGTGGCATTTTAGATGATGTATTTCAACAAATTTCCTGGATCTAGGGTAAACAAGACATTGGTCTTTTTCCATCCAGATTAAATATCCAATTGCCTAAATATGTGTCCTGGGAACCAGCCTGAGCCTATTCATACCCTGGAGGCCACAGCTATTAAAGCTCCTTGTACCAACTGTTATTTTTCCACAGCACCAGGATCTATTGACACTTCCTCACAAAGGGACTCAACATCCCCTGAAGAACAGGGGAAGGAAGGTGGCATGTCTCTTAATAACGAATATTATTAAACAAGAGGAATACCACAGACAGCTGCCCAACTAATCTTGACCTCCGGAGTAGTATACGGAATAGTGGTTCTACAACTGGTGAAACTTGTGGAGCTGTGGAGCTCCACAAGAAACATGACATCATAGACTGGAATAGGTAGTTTGAATGCATAGGGTTGCACAATATAATAATGGATGAGGATGTAATAATGTCATGGGTTTATGGAGGTTAATATCTATTTGTGTGCCTCTTAATAGGTATGTATGACGAGGCTCAGACAAGACGTGGCTTGAATATTTACTTTTTTAATAACCAAATGTTTCTAAGGAAAGAGGGAAAGAACAACGTGATCAAAGGGACGTAGAGTCGGACCTACTTGAACCTGACTAACGTGGTAACATGGTACAAATTGCCACTTTTTTAGTCATTCTTTACACACAATGTCTCTTAGAAAAAGGGTAGCTGGAGCAAATCATCACACATCCTATTGTAAAGTCAAATCAATGGAGCTATTGTTGTATATGAATAGGCTAAGATAAGACGTGAGATGAATATTTAATAACCTGAACGTGTACCATCACGGTGACTAAACAAACACAAAGAGGTCTGGCCATAAGCCGAACGTGGAACCTTAATCCCACGCACGTACCATCGTGTGTGCGATCACCTTCACTCCACGCATGTACCAATACAATACCAGGACTGTCACGGTGACTGCACAAGCATTGAGAGCTGTGTTAACATGCCTGGGCATGCCCTTCCTACGTCATAATAACATCTTGTTTTAACCAGTCAAAAGGGTAACTGAACAGAACTAAATTTGATTTCAATAAAGCCTCTCTTCATTTTGACGCATTTGGAGCAGAGACACGCACTTCATAAGTAGAATGGCTTTCATCTGTGATATTTGGGAGAAACAGTTCCCCCAGAAAAGAAACCTAGTGCAACGCAAGAAAGCGCTTCACGGTGGTAGCTCTTTTGCCTGTGAGAAATGTGGTGATTATTTTATTAAAAAGATGCTTATAAGAGGCACATGAAGAACATTCTCAAGACAAAACCCACCAATGCCGGTATTACTCTGGCAGTAAATTGCAGCTACCAGCAATAAATTGGTAAAACATTATAAAAAATGGAACAAACTTCTACCTTGCTTCAGCTAATTTAGTCTTTTTGTGATGGTGTATGTAGAGATCTACTTACAATGTAAATAGGCTTTTTCTGTGTCTTCTTTACCTCCCTTTTTATGTAAAATTGTAAAACTAGCATTATAGTATATCTTTGCTTGTCTCTTGCACAACGTATTAATAAAAGCAATAAAATACAAAAAAAAAAGTATTGCTCTCACATGTTTTATCGTCGCGATACATGTTCGGAACACCAAAAGCTGTCGCAGTTTGAGAAGGAGGATAATCATCATGATAGCATCAAGCAAAAAAATATCCAGTGGAAAATGAAGACCGGTTGAAGAAACAGCCAAGGCGTGATG
>BLFK01000871.1:1327228-1358929 GCA_014634185.1 Astreopora myriophthalma
TTGTGTAAATGGTAAGCATCAACTTTTCCCTGTAATGAAGGTATGAGTGATGCTACTGACTCCCTGTCTGGATATCGGTAATGCTGGTCAGTATCACAGGGTATAATTGTATGAGTTAAGGGACAAGATAAAAATGAACAAAATAACATGACGTCCAAGTTTGGTTTGAAACCTAATCGACCTCAGCTCAGTGAATATTGTGTAAGTTTTCCCAGGCACAAATACTAACTAAAGAATGTTTGCTGATTATTTTACTATTATTCAGTTACAAGTTCACAGAGGAGCAGATAGAGGATTTTTATCCTGAAGGTAAATGTAATTTTACTTGAGAGTCTATGGAAAAAAGACTACCTGTAGAATTGACACAAAACTATGTTCTCACCATTAGAGCATGTGAGGTTTTTCTGTGTGTACACTGTAACTGTCACTTCCTATCAAGGCGCTTCAGTCAACGGTGTGGTATTAAGTGAATGTTTTCTTTCACCCAGAAAGTCTAACAATTTGCAGTTGTCAAAATGATTGCAAAAGCAGCACTTTCTCCTCAGTTAGTTTGAGACTCAAAGTAGTGTTTGGCTGGGATTTGACCCCAGTCCAGCTTGGCCAACAGGTGTTGTATCAGATTGAGCTAAGTATACGTATGTGGCACTTAATAAAATTTTGTTATTAGCTTTGCGAAAAACTGTAAACAAGTACACCAGAAGTATTAACAGAATACAAGACAGACGACAGAGACAGGGTACACTGCTACAGTATGAGCCAAATACTGCAGACAGGACCTGTGTAACTGTTTATGTCCCATTTGTTTCCAGCTCTATTTAATGTACCCTCCCTGTTGGTGATCAACCTCTGCTGTTTGAATATCACTCTTTTTTTAATATTAGGTATCCATTCACCATGAAGCATTCTCTTTTCTGTCTCTTTTTTGGCTTAAGGCAGTGGAAACATGTTGAGTGAAAACTTTCTTCCTGGTTGGTTTCTGCTGGAAAAACATTCTGATACTGAGTGAGTAGTTGTAAAGTAATTATTATTTATCAATGCATTAATATAGCTGATTAGTTTTCATATTTTTCTGCTGGACAGGCTGTTAACCTGAAAAGGCTCAAACAATCCCTCTTAAGTTAACATGAGGGTTGGAAACAGTCTGTTGCTTATTACCAGTACCTGGGATAACTTTATATCGTACAGTAATGCATAATGCTGTAACATTATTCAGAACAATAATTATCGTAGTACTTCATTGCTGCAAGGATCTGATTTGGTAATTTCTCCTTTGGGATCACAAAATGTTGACATATGATGGTTCTCAGAAAAGCCATGTTGAATGCTTGGTGGCTGTTGCATAGTACTGTATGGGTAGTTGTCTGTCAAAAGTAACAATCTCAGACATGGCTTTACTCTCAGGACTAGTGAAGAAAAAATAGTGTCTGTTGTGTCCGTACCCAAGAAAAGACTCGCGGATAAAACGGCTGACTGAAAACTTTAATCTTACTCAATAACAACCAAATTACAAAAATTATATGAATGCGGGAACGCATGCTATATAAACCTTTACATCCGTTCTGGAAATTACATAACTTCTTATTCATCAAAAACCTTATTCATTAACACGTAGTCCATTCGTTAACACCATAACGGTGTTGTCTCATTACTGGAGCAAAAAGTAAAAAAACTGTACTCAGTGTTCATGTCTATTGGATAACTGTTAAATTGAAGTGAACCATGTCCTTTAAGTTGTCATGTAGTCTCCCAAGGAAATGCCGGCCTGCTTGTTTCACATTCATGAACAGCTTTTATGCTATTTAGTGATTTGCTCAACCAATTCAGAGAATCAAGAAGGGTGAGATGCCTGAACACAGAGAGTAACGTATGGAGGTTGTTTTGTTGTCAATGAATCTGTGAGCAGCAAGAGGCTGGGTCGCTTTACCATTAGCAGTGAAAGTGCTGTAACTGAAGGATTTCTTCAATGGCACAACTGCTCAATTTCACAGCCTAATATGTTTTTTTTTCACATTTGTACCACAGACAGAGTTACTGGTAAATTGCTGCTTCAAGGCTGTGAATTGAAAGATCTATTCACTAGGAATTAGTAAAACCGTTATCTATGGACTCCTCATTCTTCCTAACATATGCAGCAAAGTAGAAGCACTTCCCTTGTTAATCCCTCTAAATGTTTGGGTGAATATTTCAGTGTTAAGGCTGCTTGCAATGATGAGACAAGTGAAACATGTGCGTGTAATGCCACACCTTTGCTACTGGCAATAAACTACATATATTAAAGTTCAAGGTTTTTATTTTTATGGTTTTAAATAAGTTTCAAATGCACTCCATCTCATGTTTAACTTGTAGTATTCCTCTTGCAAAAGAATTAAGGAAATTTCTGTTTATTAGCAGAGTCTGTGCTACAGTAGGCGTTCTTCATGACTCAGTTGTAGATATTTTGTGAGTACAGAGGCTTTCAAAGAGCAACTTTCCAGATGTTAATTTGTAAAATGGGATTGTCTTGGTGGTGGGAAAGAAATGCTGAACTCAGACAAACAGCCATTTTGGGGGAGGAAGGAAATCTGATTGACCCCTAAAACCAACTGGCATGTTTTTAATTTATTGGTAGATGCAAGGATTTGGTGACTTTGAAGAATTTGAACTAGAAGAATTCCAAATTTGATTTAATAGTAGATTGTAGGTAAGCCATTCTGTTATCTTTCTTGCCAGGTTTTTAACACTAAAAGGTGGCCTTAAGCACCTGAAGCATGAGGAATCCAGACGAGCTGCTGATCCCTTGGTATTTGTTAAAGAGAATGTTGCTACTTTCTTGGATGCAGTGGACACATTGAAGAGTATCTTTGCTGTTTACATGGGCCAATAGAGCATGATGAAATTAAGCTGATTATTGCTACCCCCACCCAACATCCAGATAAAATTATAGTCTCTACCAGCAGGTAGTAAAAATATCGGAATAAAATTAAACCGCAATGTGTATCATGGTGGAGAGATACTACCTGGAGGAAAGTAGTATCCGTTATGATAGTGACAGCTGGCTTATCTCTTGAATGTGAGCTATCAAGATTTAATGTGTGATGCGCTGTACGTCACATCTGTGATGTGAAGGAGAATTGTGGAAATTGCTGGTGGCTTTTGACATGTTCAACTCAATGGTTAAGTGCCTCAAATATAACTACCAAAAGAATGTTGTTTCAGAGTTCTGATGTAGAATTTGTTTTAATCAGTGATTCACTGCCAAGCTTTGCTGTGTGAATTCCTTAACTTGCCTGTAGGTGTTCAGCGAGATATGTTGCGTGATGAGAGCAGTTGTGATGGTGGATCAATTGTTGAGAAACTAGAGTCTTTTGTTCAAGGTAACAATATTTCATTATTTGATGTAAGTGCTGTATGTAAAACCTTTTAAACAATAGAATGCTCAGACTCCTGTCTGATGAACTGTGGTTCAAAAATCTTAGTTCCTCGTGTCACACAAGGCTTGTAAGAAAGTAACTGTTAGAGAAGGAAGGTCTAAGATGGAAACTCTTTTAATAAAAGTTTACATTGCAAGCTTTTGGCAAGTCAGAAATTGTCCATCCTCCACTTTTCTAAACTTCTTATCTACCTATGTACTATCTACCGACCTACCTACCTGGCAGGCTGTCTGTCTGTCTGTCTATACATGTAGTCGTTTAAGGATGGATAAACCAACAAACATGCCACAACACCTGGAGGATCTTGTAGGATTTACAAGTACAGTACTTGGAGGAATTTTCGATTTGGACTTGTTACAGTTAAGTTAGGTGGTGATTGCATGAGACTGGTATGCACCCAGACCAGTACGAATTCGTATCAGTCCCCATACAAGGCCCCTTTTTTCTGTTTGCATAAGACTGATACAAAAAATCATCCCAGTCACTGTGCCAATTTGAAAATTTCAGACTGGTCTGCAGCCACCCTTTTAACCAGGATTTGAGAACTGGGCATCCACTAATTTTAATGGGGCCAAAGGCCACCATCCGCTAGGAGGTCTGGGGCATGCTCCTTGAGAAAAAAAATTAACAAGTAATCATTTTATAATAATAATAATCATCATCATCATCTTTATTTATATAGCGTTATTTCTACACCAATAATGCTTTACAATGATAATACATGAAGTATACAAAAGTCTATAATATAAATAACCAATCAATATACATATTTACAAGGAAAAGTAATTCAATGATAACAAAAACAGTTAAAATGCTTCTCAAAAAGAACGTTTAAAAAGAAATATTTTGATCTGTTTCTTGAGAGTGCTTAAAGATTCAATTTCTCTAATATTGTTAGGAAGGCTGTTCCATAACATAGGACCATTCACAGAAAAAGCTCTTCTTCCATGTGTCTTAAGGTTCATATTAATTTTAGTGATCATGTCAGATATATAAAGTGGCGCAATGCCGTGGTATGCCTCAAAAACTTGTACTAGGATCTTAAATTCAATTCTGACAGCAACCGGCAACCAGTGGAGTTCTTTAAGAATCGGAGTAATGTGTTCAGTCTTCTGAGTGAATGACAATAAACGAGCAGCAGAGTTCTGTACATATTGAAGTTTTTTAACAAGGTTTTGTGGCAGACCAGATAGTAGCAAATTACAATAATGGAATCTAGAAGTCACAAACGCATGTATAAGTATTTCAAAGTGTTGATAGGATAGAAATCTCCTTATTGTAGCCAAATGTCGAAGTTGATAAAAGGCAGTCTTGCAGACGGAGTTAACATGTTTCTTCATCAATAGTGTCTTGTCGAAAATGTATCACCAAAAAGATTATTAAAAGTGTATCACCAAAAAGTGGCCATCCACACTGGCTAACAGTGGTGTGTCTGTGGTTTGGCATGCGCAAAATGTGCAAGAATTTCAAAATGGTCACATTTTTGGCCTCTTAGCAGTTTTCTCTGCTGCTCATGCGGCTCAGGACATATGAGAAAACCACAAAACCACAAACTAATTACTGCTGGTGTTTGCGGTTCAGCTTTCACACTCCTGATCGGCCTTATCCAAACAGCACAATAACATCCATGAATGTTTCTAGTGTTCATGGTTTTGTGAGTTTTACAGCAAAATTCAAGGCAAAAACTTGAGTTAAAACCAATGGCTATGAACGGCTCATATTGCATAAAGTGATCGCTGATCACTGAACAACGTGCAGCGACAGCAAGAGACCAAAGAAAAACCCTCAGACTGAAACTAGGCTTTGCATACATAGGTTTCTGAACTTTGATCTAGAATGTTCCTTTTCTTAGGCTATTTTTAGCAACTTGCATTGTCTACATTTTGCTATTCCAAGATATATATAATCTGGGTCATGCAATTCTAGAACTTTCAAGGACGTCACATCAAAGAACATTCCAGCAAACTCCTCAGAACAAGTTCAAAATGCATTTTAGAGATTTCTTCCAAAAACCTTTTACAAAGTGTACCTAGTCTCCTTGTGGTATGAGGGTTCACATTGCATGCTTTCACACACCAGGTGCAAGCAAAAATGCTGAGGGGTTGTTTCAAGATGTGTTAGCTCGCAAAGATGATGCTGACAGAACAAGGAATGCATTGAATGTGCTCCAGAGATTCAGATTTCTCTTTAGCCTTCCACAGTGCATTGAGAGAAATATTCATCTGGTAAGTGTTGTATCTGTAGATTTTTCCACAAGCCTGTGTATCTTTTCCTTTGGAATAATAGAACATTAATAAGTCATTCAAAAGTGCCGGTCGAGGGTCCAAAGAGTGGAAATTTGCTCAAATGTTTTTCCTTTCTATAGTGGCATTAAATGATACTTGTTTGGTTACTTTTTCAAATCAGGTGGCATTTGGCCTACCACACAGCTGAGTTGCATGACTTAGTACAAATTGGCCTGGAGTAACTTCTTTCAGTTAGAGTAGTTAATTTATGAAATGATTGTGAAGTGCAGGTTAGAAATGAATTGAAGAAGTGATCCTCACACTTTCTGGACAATTTAAGCAATTGTCTCACATGTGCACTTGAAAAATTCAAGTGACTTCAAGGGGATTCGAACCCACGACCTCTGCGATGCCGGTGCAGTGCTCTTACCAACTGAGCTCTGAAGCCACACAGTTGAGAGCAGGTCAATTTGTTGGGCTCATGCGTGTTTTCCCGGCATCACAGAGGTCGTGGGTTCGAATCCCGTTGGAGTCACTTGAATTTTTCAAGTGCATGTATGAGACAATTGCTTAAATTATGCAGAAAGTGTGAGGATCACTTCTTCAATTCAGTAGTTAATTTAGTATACAACATCATCTCTCTCCGAAGGGGCTATCATACTTTTACTTAGATCATAAACAGGGTCATTTTAAGTACCTATGCAGCCTACAGGGTTTGTGCAGGTTTTGTTTCTGCAGAAAAGGCAAATACCTTTGGAAGCAACCTTTTTCGCATTCCGTCGCAATTTTGCTCTGAGATTATGGTTTAAACTTCCCTCGGAGTTGACCCAGGACCTGGGGCACATCAGGGGTCTTCGTCGAGGCCAAATTGTGACGTCGCATCAGTTACGAAGCGTTTTCTCACTATGAATTCAATTCAAAGTATGAATTCTTACGGTCAAAAACCATTCACAATGAGAATTTTCATTCAATCACCGTGATAAAGCCTGAAAAACCAGCGAAGGAAAATACGAAAAAAAATTTTTCCTACGTTCATTACAAATCCATCATCAACTATATCACAAGCCTTATCTTGAACAATGTAAACTTAATTAAATTTTAATATTATTTGTGGTATGATCGTAAACATGCCCTAAACATCACGAAAAAGTTATTATCAAAATGCAAAAATCCACAGAGCTTGATACTTTCGATAGTCGCTTAGAATTGGGGCACAAATCACAACTTGCGCTCATTAAGTTTCCTGATACTTGGTAGTAATGGGTTCAAATGAAGCTATGATCCTCGCAGTTATGGACGCAATTTGAGCAATTGCGTGGAGAACCCTGAAAAAATTCAGGACTTCAACGGGGTTTGAACCCGCGACCTCGCGATGCCAGTGCGACGCTCTAACCAACTGAGCTATGAAGCCACTGATGTTGGGAGCTGGTCATGTATTGCGAGCTGGTCTACTGCGAGGATCATAGCTTCATTTGATTTCATATCCGCAGTTCATTATATGATTCATTTCATATGTCATTTCATCAGCAACGGGTTCATTCAAGGCCACGAAACAAAAAATCCATCCAGTCTTTTGCCGACTGTTTTATCACTGTTAGAAACCAAGTGCGGTACATTGAATTTGCTAACCATGCCTTTTCTCAAAATCTCGGTTAAAGGTAATTAGGAGGGTAAATTAGTTTCCACAGTTTAAATCACCGCCAATTTGGAAAAAAAAACCTCCCGAAGAGTATCATAAAGGCAATCACGTTACTAGGTGCGTACACATGACAAGACAAAAAGGCAAATACTTCTTGAGGTGGGACAACACTGATCCGCCAGGAGGTGAATCCGTTTGGCCATCTGCCATGTCCAAATTTTTGGAACTAAATTATATATTAGATAGATTAAGATTTGCCTTTGCAGTCAACGGCAAACGGCAGACTGCTGCTTGTCATAAAACCGTGAACGTTCTCTTGTTTTATAATTTTTTTCTTTTTAGTTCTTGCTCAGTAGCTGTGACTGACAGTCAAGAAATAAGCTTAAGTCAAATAAGATTGATTGATTTATGGCAAGCAGCAAATTTCAGGCTGCTGTTTGCCGTATGCTGTAAAAAAGAAAAAGAACCTCTCTTTATCGCCGCTCTGCCATGTTTACCGGTGGTGGGAGACTGAAAACGTTTGTCGCATCAGTTGTCCCATTTTTGCTCACAGTCCAAAGCACCTTTTAATAGCCTCTGAGCATTCCAGAATGAAATAAAGCCAGAATGTGAATTTTTCGCGAAATCAATCTTCTCTGTCTTCTGTGTGGCACCGTTCCCAAAATCTTGAATAGAGTATAAATTAAGTAGCAAAGATCAACAATTTACAGAAAATCCCCAAAAGACAAATCGTAAGTAAAACAAAATTGCCTGTGCTTCCTATCATATTTATCTTTGTTCCTTTGCTACCACTTTTTTAAATAACCAATAAGTTACGTTGTCCTCTAAATGAAATTTCGTGTTGCTTCAGCTGCTTGGCTAATTCCCTGCCACATTGTCACAGTTTCCAATGTGTTCATGGCTTTCCTTACGCACATTAGTGGCGTATTCTTACCGCAAGGAAATACAATTTCCACTTTCATCGCCTTCACCTCTGCATCCACTTTACTTTATCTGCATGCTCCGTCTTGCCCGGTCTAACTTCAGAATTACATATGCGCAGCAAATCCCAACACAAGTTTGAGGCCAACCATATGTGGACGTCTGGAAACCTTTCGTTGGGCTCCTCTGCCAAAGTAAACAGCTAGAAAGTAACGAACTACAAGTGAATTTGAACGCTTGGCTTTGTTGAACAGGTCTATCATTCCCTAAAGTTATGTCACAACTCTGCCTCCACCAAGATGCACCAAACACTCGGTCAACTCCAAAGGGTGTGGCTCTGACAGGAATTAAACTGCTCTTTCAAGGCAAAACAAAGCGGGATGGTAGCAAAGTTCTTTGGACCTCTATCTAACTTCTATGTAGAGGCCAAAACCGGAAAAAGACTGTGGGATGCATAGGAAATTTAAGGTTAAACCCCTGGTGTTGTGATAGAGAGTGTTTTTCTTAGCACTGTATGTCTTTTTTTCCCTCAGGGGGAGTATGAGATGGTAATAAGTGATTATGGAAGAGCCAAGTCCTTATTTGCAGGAACAGACATCAAGATTTTTAAGAGAGGTGTAATTTTTTAACAATGTGTATTGTAGCTCGATTGAAAATGATCATCTGGGTGACTGGAGTCCTGAGAAGGACTGTTTTTGGTGTTTTTGATCACCCAGATGATCATTTTCAATCGAGGTATTTTACTCCTGGGTTCAAACCATTTTCTTAATGTGTATTGTTATATACGTAGACTTTCACTCAACAAAGCGAGCACTGTGACCCGACCGGGATACGATTGCTGTGCGGTTGTTGCCCGTGCGCCGAATACAGTACTCGTTTTGTTGAGTGAAAGTCTAAATGTATAACAAAGCACTTAACGTATGTTCCCTCGGGAAACTAGTTAGCTTTGTTTTCCCTCAAGTCCTGATGTTTCCTTCGACTTCATCTCGGGAAACATCAGGACTCTCGGGAAAACAAAACTAACTGTCCCTCGGGACCATACGTTAAGTGTATAATATGTAATGTTTACAATATGAGCGGCACTGTTGTATCACTATTTACAAACTCAAGGTGAGGCTACTTCTTTCACGTCAGGATTTGGTATTGACGTTGATCCATTATTTTTGTTGTACGAGTAATTTTAACGAAGAAAGTCAAACGAAAAGATTATGTAAATTAAGATAATTTTGTATCAGATATACAACCATTGATCAATAAGTCCTTTTTTTTCCCTTTGTGGATTATTAATGAGTTAAATAAATCCAATTATTTGTCAATGCGTGTACGTAACATTACATTTGCCATGTTTGCTTTAGGTTGAAAATAATATCATTCGAGGAAAACGAGAACTTTAAAATAATTTGTTTGGTGATAGACATTTGGACATTTCTTCTTTAGGAAAGGAAGACTTATGTTGTTGGTATAATCATGTTATTTGTTCTGTGGTATATGAAGATGTGACTATCATGAGGTATCAATTCACATCCACAGTCACTGTGAAACCCAAACTGTCTTTTGATGCATATCTGTGTTACTTTGTCATTTCTGCACTTGATAGAGATCTTGATGAAATTCTACAAGAAAGAAGTGTTGTGCTAAAGTACTCTTTTCTCTTCACAGTACTACAAGAAGTTGAAGCAAAAATAGAAGGCTTCCGGCAACATCTAAAACAAAAATTAGCTGAACTGCCATCACCACTGGAAGATCAGAAGAAGCTTATCAGGTACTCACGATATCAAATTATCTAAACACACTGAACATGTTGCTTACACAAACTCACTTCGAGCATTCAGTTTTAATTTGAACTAATATTTTAACCCCAAAACAAATCAAAAGAAATTACCTTGCCATGGCTTCGGAAAATCATTTAGTTCCAAGCAATATTGGTATGAAAATGGTACTGCAAGAACCCCATTACGTTCCAGTCTTATGGCCTGTCAATAGCCATATTAAGGGGGATTCTACTGTAAGTGTAAAAAGGCACATTCATTATGCCAGCCAGTCTCGCCAGTGTTTCAGAGATACATCGTCAATTGGTTACTTGTATGGTAATTAGTATGAAATGTAATAGAAACGAAGTAATCTCTGCGGCACACTTAGTGATATTTTTTTTGCTTTCAGATACCTTGTAGACTTGGACTACCAGGGGGACCCTGCCTGGGAATGTATTGTCAATCAGAAGGACTGGCTGCTGAAATTACTTATCAGCTGTCAGGATGATCATAAGGCCAAGGGTAAGTGCCATGATCATCCATTGACCACACAGTTTGAAGGAACTTAATTGTCAAGAGTGCTTCCTGTACTGATTAATGCCACAAATTGTAGTAATGGACCTCTCAGGCATGCAGAAATGTCTTGACCCTTTCATTCTCGACAGGTCGGCCATTGACGAGTAAAATCATCTGGTATAAGCCAGAGTAGAATCTATAAACACGCTATTTGGAGTGAAAGGGTTAAGTCAGGTTCCGACTGTTTTGTGCGCTGCTTCACAGCACAATACCCGTTCTTTTCCAAAGTGTTTTTCTAGTTATTCGTATATTCCAAAACTGGAATGTGAATAGGCACAGTAGTTATAAAAGAATGCACGCTAGGAACGGGGTTGATTAGGTTGAAGTTAACGCGTGATCGCCATCGCTATGGATTAGAGATACCACAGCTAGCTTCCAGAAACACGGGAAAATTCCACGAGTGAAGGAAGCGTTGATTAATCATGTTATTACAAGGAGGATCGCCGTTCAGAAATACCTTGGAGTACTAACTGATCAAAATCTTTCTTGGAAGCAGCATATTGATTATATTACAGTCAAAAGAAGTAGCACAATTGAACTTGTTGATAATCTGGGATACGTTTCACCACTACAAGGTCTCCTTAGTATCTATAAGTTGTTATGTAATAAACTCAGTTCTACGCGTGTTTTGATTAGTTCTCGCTTATGATATGTTGAAGGACAGACTCATAGATGATGTCATCTACGCGTGTTTTTGTTTTGTTTTTTTTTTCTCTATCATGTAAAACAAATAGATTCCATGTTGTCGTGGGTCTGTTCAGCAATAGATCGTAGAAGACGTCAAAATGTGGTAAGAACATCAGTGACTCACTCGGCTATCGCCTCATGTGCCTCTTTTTGTTCTTACCACTTTTTTAGGTCATCTGTGAGCTATTACTGAACAGACGCACGGCAACATGGAATCTATTTGTTAATTAGTTGTGTGTTATATAAATTACGGAACTGCTGCTCGGGGGCACTGGCCAGCAGTACCCATTTAAACAAAATCTTGCTTCTGCAAAAGCATGTTTTGCGCTTTATTTACTTGGCTGAAAGAACAGATCATGCCATACCACTATGGCAGTGTCTTACCTTTTCATACTACAAGTCACTGGCTGGCAACATGCACAACGTTAGGAATGTTTCGCATCTGTTTACTTCCGTCTCTAGTATCCACACGTATAACACTCGCTCTGCATCTTCTCTTAATTTCTATAGACTAAAATCTCGACTTGGATCGCATAAAAATACATTTTCACAGCTTGGTGCGAAAGTGTTGAGTGAGATACCATCCTGTGTCAGAGACTTACCAAAGAATTCATTTGCGAGAAACATGACATTTTGACCTCGGTTCTGAAAGCAGAGGATTAATGTATAGCTAACAGACATCTCCACAATCAATTACCCGAGCTACTCTTCCAATGTGATATTTTAATCCAGCTCTCGTACTCTCATCCCATTTGTCGCTACACAATTTGCTTAACGTTGTTGTCTTTTTCTTTAAATTAGAAATATGTAAGTTTTTAAATGACCCGCCTAGACTAGCCGCGAGGCTATTTGCGGGTCAGCCTTGAATATCTTTATGATTTGTGTGAATAGAGCAGTTGTTGTTGTTGTTGTTGTTGCTGTTGTTACTGCTAGCGAATACATTATTCTTAGGCTACTAGCTGTACTACGAGAGGCCTGCTTCAGTCATGCAAGCGAGCCAACCATCAGGTTGCCGGACTGAAGCAAGAGCCTCGACTGCCTTTGACGGAACTGCTATAAGTCTAATTTGTCTCCCTTTTAGACTCTTCTCCTTTGCTTCAAGTTGATGTGCCTAAGATTGATTCAGACATCAGAACCTCAAGAAGTGTCAGCTCCATAGGTTTGTGAACACGCTACTCTGTTGTGACAATTAACCACAATTTCATGGTGCATTCAGTTTGTCATTTGTTTAGCCATGGCCAAGGTGGCATCTTCACTGTATGATATGGTTTGGCCCCAGTTAATACTAGTTATATCCAGACCTTAAGCTTAAGGAGCTTTGCAGGACCTAGTTACGTGCCTGGACATCATTTTTTTATAATGGTACTGGCCCGCAAGCATTCCAGCGCTATTGTAAACGAAAGGCTGTACAGAGTCACTGTGTATCGATTTCAAAGTGAAAAAAATTGTTTCCTCGCACTTCTCTTATTTACTTTGGTGCACGATGTCAGTTTTGCGTCCCAGCACTGGCATGGCGTTGATGAGCGACACGTGACTCTTGTTGGTCCTGCAAAGGGCCCATTGCTAGGCACGTAATCATTGTGCTGACTTCGTCTTTCTTTTGTTTTGCATCACAAGTAGATTATCTCAATTATCTCGATCTTACTGACAGTTGCATTGCATTTCGCATGGTAGCGCTTGTTGGCGGGATCCACCAAAGGCCTTGTATGGCTGGGTAGTGTGGTGGTGGCTGGCATAAAATGACGTAGGATATAGCTGCCCTAGCGATGTAGGGTCTCATTCGTTTATAGCATTGCGATCACTTTGCACAATAATCTTCAAGCAGTATATTTTCTTTTGGGTATCAAAAAATTAAAGAGACTGAGTCGAAAGCTCTTTCATTTAGTAAATAATTCCAATTCATTGCAATTATGGCATCTTTTTGTAGGGTCTTACCGCAGTGAATCTCTTGGGATTCTGGGAGTAACGTCACCACCCAGTAAGACGTCATCAACAGAGCACAGCAGTAAGTTGACTTTTGTGTGAAGTGTGTCTTTTCTATTTTTCTTTCCTCAGCCAACGTTATTTACTCTAAAGGTGGCAGTGATGCTGGACGATCTTTCATTGTGTAATACACTGTCTAGCATAAAGAAACTGTTGATGCTTGCACATAACGCTTAAAACCTACTACATTGCGTCAATCAAGCTCGTATTAGAGAAGGAAATCCATCCAGGGAGTAGTGAACCAGGGTACCATCAAGCAACAGTCTTTTGATTGGTCGGCTGTTTCTGCCCTTGGAAATGTGGTCGTCGGGTCCTTCACCTGCACCGATAAAACAAAGATATTTCAAAGTTTGAGCCAAGCTGTGAACATTGATGTAGAAAGAAAGCAGTTTTATTTTGGCGGTTGGGCCTTTCATTCCGAACGCTTTGCGCGTGCATCAACGAAAATCTTGCGCAGAGTAAAAAACGAAATTAAAGACAAATTTACAAGTGAGGACGTGAGTCAATCTTTCTCGCTCGTTTTGTGCAATTTGGTTTTAGTAAAATCAGTAAAAAAAAGAATAAATTAAGCAAGGTAAATTTTGCTACACGGACCTGGCGAACCAGGGTAGGACTTGATACAATTTTCCACTTGTTTCATGTTTCTCTCACAACCGTTGTGCTCACATGGTTTGTTTCAGCGAAAGGAAGTTGTGTACCACAGCGAGTGTTGTTTGTAGAAGAACTGTCCGATCTGTTGACAGAAAGCCTTCCAGACCTCTGGAAACTCGGCCAGGCCTATTTGAATGGAGCTCTGATAACTGATGTATGCATGTACCGACATCTTTCTTCCTGTTTGTTTGTTTGTTTGTTTTTTGTCATTTTTTGTCTTTTTTTTTTTTTTGCATGATGTTTGATGTCAGTCACATTTAAATCTGACTCGTCAAGGCTCTCAGGCAAACAGCTAAAAGGCGGCAACAGTTAACAACCAGCTGGTATTTTGCACTCATTCTCATTTTTGTACTCTTCACCCTCTTCATTTCAATTCTGATGTCAAATTTCTAAAACTAAGCTTTAGTGACGGTTTTTCCCAAACTGCTGAAATTAATATGAACGGCGCAATTTAGGCATTATAGTATATTGCTATTCTTTCTAAAATGTTTTGGAGTGTATTAGGTGACTCGGGTTATGATACGGTTGGGGTTAGTGTTATATTAAAAGGCTAGTGCCGGTGTTGTGAGGAAACCCTGCTTTTGTGTTTTGATAGTCTAGCGGAACATCCAAACAACTCAAGCCCACTGCTCAGAAGCAGAAGACCTTTGAGGTGAGTGAGCGAGCTCACAGACACGTGCACACGATATGTGCTTGAATCAGCATGAAATATTTTCATGTTGTGATTATTTCAGGAAATGGTGCATGATGTGGCGTCATTGTATGCAGATCTTATCAAAGCAGCATTTTTTCCAAACTCGACATCAGTGCTCAACATTCCCATCAAAGACAAACAAAGCTGTTGGCACAGTTCTGTGGATGGAATGGGTGCATGGCTCCCTTCCTGTGTTCGATATGTCAGGTAAGACTGTGTACCAAACAAAAGCAATGAGGAGTAAGTAATATTAATTATTAGTATAAATCTACTAGCGTTCTATCACGAATGCCGTTCTCTGATTGGCTACGCTACTCGCTATCTATTCTGTGATAGATAGCGAGTAGCGGTTTTCAACAAAATGGCGGCCACTTCGTCGCGTTTTCGAAGTGTTTTGAAGTGTCTGCGATGAGGATATAGATAATTTACTTGTTTAGTTTTGAACGACTAGTAGATTTATACTAAAACAATTAGATTATTCGCTCTCGATTTCTGTGCGTGATAGAAATCTCGAGCTCATAATCTAATTGTTTAGTAGAAATCCATCAATCATAATTTAATTGTTTAGTAGAAATCCACTCACATACTATAACGAATCCTGTAATCTGATTGGCTCGCTACTCGCTCTCTATACACCGTGTTCAAAAATGGCACTCTTTTTGTGTTCATGTAAATTAAATCTCCAAGCCTCACTTTCAACGAAAAATTCTTTTCAATTTAGCAAATGCTGACGAGATTTGGTAGGCTAATTTTCATAAAGACAAAATATCCATTTATTCTCCGCCATTTATGAATAAGGTGTATTGAGTGATAGATAGTGAGTTGCAAAAAAGCAGGCGGTAGTCACAGTAGGTGTTAATTACTATCGTGTTATTTTTCATGGCGAAGTCAACTAGATTGTCTCCTTCAGCGTTCCTTATTCCGATGCTGAAATCTCCTATTATTCCATGTAGAGTGAGTATCTTAACTTCCCCTTGCTGAATTACACTTACCTTTGACTTTTGCCATCTATAACTCAACAATTAACTTTCAAACAACTGACTCAGCTTGAGGAGGATCTAGGAGAGGGAGGCCGAGGAAGAGGAAAGGAACAGGGACGCATATGTATGGCTAAACACGGCATTTTAGGCAAAGCAAGCAGTGGTTTTGCACATAGGCGTACGGGCACATTCGAACTTGGAGGGGGGGGGGATCTTCTTGCCTGAAAAAAATATACAATGCCCAAATGTGTAAGCGTTAAACGCACTTAAATTACAAGAAAAACAAAAGGGTTTACAATTCTCACCTCTACTGAAACAGTTATTTTCAAACCTCGCATACTCAGTCCTTTATTGACAAGTCTACTCAATCTTTTTAAAATCAGAAAGTTATTAAAAGAAAACGTTTTTCCTTCTCTGACGCAGTCCGAAAATATTTATAATCACACTGTAATCATACTGTTAACAATTACTTTATTGCCACAAGAGCGCTGAATGCACACGATAGCGAGGCTATTCAGCCTATTGTGCCCCATCGTGCTCCGAAGGTAGGTCTTTAAGCTGCGGAGTCCGCTGAACGAGCGCTCCGCTGAGCATGATGTTGCGGGGATGACGGCCAGAATGGACGCCACCTTTGAGAACTCTGGGGTCATTTCATAGAGGCTGTTTTCGTTCAACACTTCGATAACTTCTACAGCTGTTTTTACCGATTGCTCCATGTGTGCTGCTGTAGATTGATTGAACAGGCGTTGGTCTGCCTGGACTAGCTCCCTGTCGAGGTTATAGTACCTGGCAACCAGATCAAAGCTATCATTGGTACACTGATAAGGCACAAAGAATATCTTGGTCATTTCCACTGAATCGAATCCCAATTTCGGCCAGTACCTTATCCAGAAAGGTGTAAAAGGTGTTGACACGATTGTAATCCTCTGGTTTCGAAACTTTTCCAAGATGGACCGTTTGGTCGTGTTATAGAAGCCGGACTCTATAAATAATTTATCCGTGTGCTTTTGCCCGAATCATAAGCGTTTTGCCCGAAATTTTTCAAAACTGGGGGGCGGGTGCAATACCCGCCCCGCATGCCTGTGGTTTTGCATTTTCCTGCGGAGAAATATCAAACTTTTCTGTTTGTGATAGGTCATGTATGGAGTCCCTTCAAAAGCTGTCTCTGCCGCCACAAACTTTAGAGCGCGTCAAACAGCTGACAGGCGATCTCAGACTGCTTTGTGCTAAAGAAGTGTTCAAAGAAGCTATTGAAGGTAACAGTGCGTCTGCTCAACTAATTTAGCTCTCAATGTATTCTTATGATGTTGGTGATGTATTCTTAATGCAAATATATATTATATTTAGTGGATTTTGTTTTCCAACACACAAATCTCCTCTCCCCTTAATCTCCCCTCCCTCCAAACACAAATACTCACTGTAACTTCAAAGACCAATGCAAGACCTTTTTGACAACACACCCTCCCTGTGATTGAGTTATGACTGAGTCATTATTGAGATATGGTCAAACAGAGCGGAAATGCTTTGGAAATCTCTCCTTTTAGATATCAAGTCCTTGCATTGCAACGAGATCTGGTGTTTAGAGTCCCAGGAGGGTGTTGGTCGCATTACAAGCTTGGTGCGTGAGTAAAACTGTTTTGTAAGCAAGAAATAACGGCCGGCAATCATATGTAGAGTTGTAGTATCTATCACACGGTAAAGATTGCATTGGTTGTCAGCTGTTGTTAATTTGCTGCATGAAGCACGCACACGAGGGGCTTGCTAGTCAGTCAAACAAGCCAGTGGTCACTGGATCTGCATCATTGATGTTGCTGGAAATGCGGCATCTGATGGCATAAGAAAGGCATCAAAACAACGCACATTGAAATATCTGTTTTTCGTTCAATCCCTTTTCTCTGGCTGCCGAAGCCTTCAACTCGAAAGCATTGCTCCTTTGGCCACTACCCACTTGCCCCATAAGAGGAATTTCAAATGTTGCGTGATATCTTCAAATGTTTTTTTTCTGATTTCTGATTTTCTTATTATTACAAAAATTACCGTAATTAGAACAAAGTCAGTAAAATGGACTTGAACTTGATGAGACAAGGTTCCTATTTCATGATTATGAAGAAGTTGTACTGTGCTGTGCTTGTCTGGATAACAATGTCTCACGACATTTCTTATGCGGAGTAACCAATTTAAGTGAAAGTGTGAGCATCAGTTGATCCTTGCGCTGTTTAATGTACCTCGAGGGCCAAGGCCCATGTATTAATTCAAATCTTCTCCAACATTTTACCACGGAATGTTTCTTTACATCTGTCTATTACTTTTCAGCCTCTGATGTTTGAGAATATTGTCATGGAAACACTTCATATGCTGCGTGAAATGGCTACTAATGAAGAGTCTGAAAAAAGGAAGGTAAACTGAAAAAATTCATACATTACTCAAAAAATCAGTATAGTGCGCAGCTCTTTAAAACGTCTAATTTCTATTGTTTCTGAAATTAAATGAAATGTTATGTGAAATGCGGACTACAGATGAAATGCAAAAAAAAAAGGTTAGTGCGAGGATCATTTCTTCATTCCATCCATCATTTGTTTGGATCCATTGTTTTCTTAGCCAATCCGTAATAGCTGCACACTGACCTTAAAAATCGCCTTGAGGGTCTTGTGTTATTTGTGTAGCAATCATTCAAGGAATCTTTGACGATACAATGAGTCAACTTTTGCAGTACATGGATGTCTCGTAGCCATCGTGGTTTCTGAGCGCTTGAAATTTGGATATGCGCGAAAAGGGACGAGAGCAAAAGAAAGAACGTTGGTGGACCACAGACAGATGTGTGCTTAAACTTGAAGGTGTAAAGATGGCGTTCTGAAGAATCCTGGGGCTCACGGTCAAGCGTTTTCTTTCCTCCTTCCCGTTCGCCACCGTTCTGTCTTTTACTCTTGACCCATTTCGCACGCATCCAAAAATCGGAAATCTGTTTTCTGGCGCTTAAAAACCACACGGAAACGCTCGCTATGCAGGCAAGATGGCCCTAGGACTAAGTCTGGAATTGGTTTTCAGTAGCCAAAACTTTTTCTCCTTTTTATAATGTAAGATTCTTATTTTGAGCTCGGTACCTTTCCCGTTATTGCAGAATCTTCAACTGAAGGCAAGCGCCGTTGATCTTTTCAAGGACATGTTTCAGGTTTGTCAGTTTAGAACTACATGCAAGGAATAAGATAGTTATTCAGAGTTTGGATTTTGGCTACCAATTAACCTATTGAATTTCGGCACTCAAATTATTATCCTGCTGTATTCCATAATCATTATGCATGCAGGATCACCATTGCTGCTGTCTGGTTCACGCTCTAAACGCCGCAAGGTATTCATATGAGCCCAGACCGCCGAATTTAATGTCATCCCGGCTGGAATTTCTTGTCATACTGATACAATTATCTTTATTCCTGTCGGCTGTGGCAAATTTTCGCTGATTACTTGATGCCAAATACGCTTCGGTTGAATGCAGGTTTCGCTTTGCATGGCCTTTAGTGGCATTTGTTTTCTCTGAACTGAGGAGTACGTGAACCGACCAGATAATATTTGGGGAATGGGGTGGGGGAAAGTGTTGTTCTGAAAAGGGCGATACCAGTTAGTTTTCATTCTGAAATAGCTCAGCCAGATCATAGCCCGGTTAAGTTTTACTCATTTAGACTGATGCTATTTTCTTGTTTGTTTTTGGTCTCGTGCCTATTCAGGCATTCAATGAGTGCCTTCAACATTTGGCTTTCCAGCCTGATCAGGAATCCGACAAAGGCTCTTTGTAAGTTGTTAGCTTTGTACAGTGATTGTTTTGTTTTTGTTTTTGTTTTTATTTGTCCTTTTTTTACAAACAACAGGTTGCTAAGTATACGAAAATACTACAGTTAGCTGTGTGTTGGCAATTGGTTCTTGTTAGGGTTGCTGGTTAATTTATCTATTTTGCGGTGACGATACATGAGGTTCTGTTTTGTCAATAGATCTGGTCCTCAAGAGAGCGTTTCCATTGGTTCACAGGATAACTTTGAGAGATCATCTTTATCAACCATGGAGGACAACACGCCTGTCATTGTGAGACATACCTTCACTTAATAACAGCGGTATATTAATTTACGATTGTTGTACGAACTTGTCCGGGTGTGTAGGTCATTGGCGAGGGCCGAACCAGAGAGATGATATTTGAGAACGTATTACTAGACTTTACGAATGAATCATTTGCGTCAACCTTTGGTTTTAGCCTCTAAATGACCGCTGAAATTCTATTTCTTCCTCTGATAAATAGATAATGATGTACCGCTTCGATTGGGCTAAGATACGTTCTTGGCGATTCTTAGCTCCTTCGAAATGATATTAGAAAGTTACGCGTGATTCAAATCGTCATTTGCGTGGTCATAGCCAGAAAAATGTGCTTAACTTTGTAATTTTCCACATGCGCTTAGAATTATCGCTCAATCTTCGTTTTCACATTATTTGGGACGCTCTAGTTTGCAAATTACGGACGTCGGACGATAATATCTGTTTCTCATCGACCTTTGTGTTGACTGCATCTGTCAAAATTGACCAATCAGAGGGTATACCAGAATCTGGAATACCGGAAAGACTAATTTTAAGAAAACGTTTTACAGGCGTTCCCTCCCCTCGCCCGTCCTAAGCTCCCTCAATTTTTCGTAGCTTTATTTCTGCCTCGCTCTACCGCTACTGTTGTACCCCGTTTACAGGCTAGTTGAACCAATGAGCATTAGCCTAGTTTTCAAAGGATGTAATTAACAGTAAGCCAGTCAAAACTAGAACAAGAAGCCCTGGTGAGCCAGGCCGTTTGTCTAGGTTCCCACTGGTCAGGAGGCTCGACAATGTCATGTGATTCAACCTGGTAATTCAACTGTTTACAGTTTCATTATCAACAAGCAACCAGCATATCAAAACACTCGTGAGACACGTCCAAAGCATCGCCCCTTTTATAACTGTGATTTGCTCTCGTGGACTTAAATGTAGTAAATCTAAAAACATCGTCAAATTTTAAATAAAATCCAAAAACTATCTTCTGATACTCGACTGGACATAAATACATTCTACGTTCGTATATAGAGTGGGCCAGTTGAGCTGTTCACAGCGCTCTTCATATGGCACCTCTGCTTTGGGTTGCTTTAGAGTCAGTCAGAGATGCCCTTCTCTGCACCCTCTCGAGTGCCTGAATGTCATTGGTGAGATAAGGGCACCACACAGGCTCCGCATATTCCAAAATTGGCGGCACGAGAGATTTGTACAATAGAGAAAAAGCAGTGTCTTGTTGTGTTCTCAAGATGAAGTCAATTTGCGTTTTCAAATCATATGTCTGTAAGCTATGGTTGTATATGTACCACGTATAATTGTGATTCTCTTGGTGGTGTAAGTAGGTGTTAATTACTATCGTGTTATTTCTCATGGCGAAGTCAACTAGATTGTCTCCTTCAGCGTTCCTTGTTCCGATGCCGAAATCTCCTATTATTCCATGTACCGGCTCTCTTCCAACATACCCATTTAGGTCGGCCAGGATGACTATACCGCTGTCCCCAGGTAATCAACACGAACTCGCAAGTGACCAGCTCCCAGTTGGCTTGGTAGCTCAGTTGGTACAGCAGTGCGCAACGCACGCGTCCCGCTCAAGCCTGGTTTTTTTTTTCAGGCCTCTTTGCAATGGATGGATGAGATATATTCCGATGAAAAATTGGACTGCCTCTCGCCGACGTAACTTGAAAAATTTAGCCTAAATCTTTCAAGATCGTCGCGGGATCCGGCGCATGCGCACGTCGCGACGCAGCTCCCTTAAGCTGCTTCATTAACTGCGATGATCACACTTCAAATCATCACATCCGCAGTTTCGGTACATGAAATTTCATATAGCCTCCATCGTATTATTAAAATATTGCAGTCTGCACACTGCAATATTAAGAGTATTTCAGCCTGCATTCTGCAATATATATATGTTATTTGCCGGCCGGGAGGTCCGTATTGGGAAAAACTGTGCCAGAGGTCTTGAGTGCGGCCCGAGGCCGCAGGCCTCGGGCCGTACTCAAGACCGAGGGCACAGTTTTTCCCAATACGTACCGACCTAGGCCGGCAAATGACGTGTTTATTTTTTTTCTTCCGTAGAGTACTTTGTAAGCAGTTTATGTGTTGACTTTTCACTGCAGCCATTTCCAAACCTTTTCTTGAAGAACGTTTTCCTCGTCGGCATAATAAAATTCATTTTCGCTATGATAGCTGTCGTTATCTGAATCCATAATTGTTTGTTTCTTAGACATTTTACGTTCTTTGCAGTCAAAAAAAAACTGCTGGAAAAGACGCGAAAGATGGAAAATTAGTAGCGGTCCGTACGCGGGGTCCGGATGGGAAAATCCGGACCGCTGGAGCGCGCGCAATTAGCCAATCAGATTCAAGGATTTAGGATTCTGGACCGCTCAGATGCTTGAGAAAAAATAAAAGAAAATAATTATTGCCGCGTGATTTAATAATGCTGGGTGCTTTACGTATGTACACACTAAATACATCTTAATCCGGCGCCGAAAATCTTTCATGCACTAGGAAACAACCCAAATCGCTAGTTCAATAAGCAGTTTCAATTGATAATATTGATCTAAATACAACCTTTATTTGTACGTGGTGCTATTTAATTGAAGCTTCAAGCTTCAATGATACAGCGTAAGCAACGCCGACATTTACGTACAATGTTCCGCCGCTATGTCCGTCTTTAACATGCTCAAGGAACAACATTTTACACAAATCCATGTTCAGTTTTCTTTCCTCCGCTTTCTTTCATCACTGTTCACTGTTTCAGAACAACTTTCCACCTTTTTCGTTCCAAACGACAATGAATTTGACATTGGGGCAAACTGCTGTGACGTTGTCAAGCAATCTGAAATTAACGTATTCCTTGACAAAGAGGCAGTTGTGAACTCGGTTCTGAGCACATTTTTCACATCTGCATGTCATGTTACACTCATTAATTACAGCAACAGCTTTGTGCTTTGAAGTTATGAACTTCATTTTTGATCTTTTGTTTTCTGCAAAAATGCCAAAAGGGCGGTGCCAGAGAACAGTGGGTATTGATGACGGTCAGTAATTATAATAGAATATTTACTTCACCTAACCTCCTTATTGGTTTTGTGCTGTGAAGCTCAGTAATTATCTATTAGATAATGATTAATGATACTAGCGATGGTTGTTGCTTATACTTTGCACTACGATTATGACGTCCTTCCTCAGGATGAAAGGCTACTCATTGTGCTCAACAATTGTCGTTATGTGCGAAACCATGTGCTTCCCAAACTGGTGGAAAGCTTTAGAAACAATGACTACCCCATCAGCGACAAGCTGAAAAAGGTAATATCGCTAGTTACACAATTACTTTTCGTGACAGACCCACCAGAGTGAATTTGAAAGATGTATTGTTCGTATCCCTAGTATAAGAGCAGGGTTGGCGCAGTGGCGACAGCGTTCGCCTTCCACAATTGTGTCCCGGCTTCGAGTCCCGGACTCGGCTGCGTCATACGTGGGTTGAGTTTGTTGGTACCCTACTCTGCTCCAAGAGGCGGGTTTTTCTCCAGTTACTCCTGTTTTCCCACTCTTCAAAAACCAACAGTTTATTTGATCTGATTTGATTTGTAGTCTCCCCAGTTAGTAGAGCACTTGTGGTCAGCTATATAAGCGAGAGACTTAGATAAATAAAGTTATCATTATCTGGAAATAATTTTATCAGGCCGCGCCACTTTGGGCCACATGGGCGATTTTACAAATCTTTCGATTTGAAGAAAGAGTTACTGGAGGTAGTTATTCCTTTAAATTGACTTTGGGGAGGCCTGGAAGAGTGCGACTTCAACTGGAAAACAGTTGTTTGGGTTGGGAAGAGGGGAGGGGGTAAAGGTCGAGATCAGGTTGCGGAAACACCTGGCTGAGGTTTCATCGCAGAATCAAAGCTCAGATTTGTCACTTAATGAGGTGTCCA
Organism: Astreopora myriophthalma; assembly: GCA_014634185.1. Lineage (NCBI taxonomy): Eukaryota > Metazoa > Cnidaria > Anthozoa > Scleractinia > Acroporidae > Astreopora > Astreopora myriophthalma. The sequence goes on from BLFK01000871.1 coordinate 1,350,727, forward strand.
CGTCAACTTTAAATTCCCCTGCAACCTACAGGCAAATGTTTCCTGGTACAAGGATAGCAAATCGTGTGCGGTGTAACAGTACCCTCCATCTTTGCTCGACAAGATGGGCCGTTCGATCACCTGGTCCAAGGTGCAAGTGCCGCGATGAGTGTTGCATTTACTCTCCTGCAAATATTTTCCTGGGTTGTTGCACATTCTTCGGAAATGGCTCACCAATTATTTATGTAAAGCTGAAAACTGAATCTACAAAAGTAATACAGATTTGGAAGTTCAAGTTTGATTATTTGGTTATGAATATCGTGACTCGTTTTCTTTCTTCGTTACCTCTAGGATCTCTCCAGCGAGCTGAATGATTTGGAAGGAAGAATCTTTGACGCATACATTGAACAGAAAGCCGATCCTCTGATGGCATATGTGGAGCCTGGCATGACAATTTGCGACTTTAAATGGCATAGCTGTCTTCCGCCTAAAGGTGAACACTTCACAGAGAAATACTTCAGTATTACAGTGCCGTTGACCAGTGCTTTGAGTGTAGAGTGCAACACAGCAAAAAAAGCTGAGTAGATTTAACCAAAAAAATGAGTGAATCAATGCATCCATACTAAGCATCATTAGTGAGTAGCCTGTAGCAGTAAAAGTGAGTAAAATTTACTCAGGGTTCGAGTTCATTTGACTCATGAGTGATTGAAATTACTCAAAGTTGGGGATAAAATTACTCAAGAAAAGTGCATCCATACTGACCCTTTATTTTGAGTGAACTGATTGATTACTCAGAGATTGAGTAAAAACATACTCCTCATGATGAGTAAAATTAAAATTTATTCTCAGAGTGAGTTTACAATCACTCCGGCTTTCAAGTAAAAAGAACCCACCTTACATCTCAAAAATTAAGCTCAACAATGATTCATAGGAGCAAACTTATCATTGGACGGTGTCCTGACCGGAGGAGGCGAATAGTCTCATAAGTGCCCACTGATTAAAGGATAAAACGAAAACCACCTCAGTGGTAAAGCGGCTGTTTAAAATTTCAACGGAAATATATTGGGTTCTCGTCAGGTGATTTAGTTCTATTTTGTTGGCGACCTTGTTTAAGATGATTGACGGCGAAATGATTGAATTTCGTCCGTTAAGCAGGAATGTGCATCACCTTCAGTCCAATTCGTTCAACTTTTTGAGCTGGAATAGCATTATTGCTTTAATTCTCTCATGTTTCCTGATGATGTGATCAAAAAAGGTCATCACATGATAGGAAGAACGGCACGTCCAGACTGGTTTTAAATTTCGAACAGCCGCCTACCACCCCCGCGGACATTGGTCTTGTTTCTCAGGAAGAAGTGAAACTACCGCGACCGTTTTCGTTGTTTACTTTCGCAGATGTACGCAGCTATGTTAAAGAGATCATCATGAACTTGGTCACTGTGCATGCGCAGGTTAGTGATCTATATTACTGAGTATTCCTGTCAGTACTACATTTGGTTTGCGTCGGGCTCCTCCATTTTCTTTCGTTGCTTTAATTTTACCGCTCTGGATTAGCCACGCGAATCTATCAGACAAAGCAGTTCCGTGTAATGAATATATTTGTAGACGGTAGATTGCTCTTCTTTTGCTTAGCCATCCTTTTGTTTATTCTTACCCCGCTAGATTCTTGCATGAGTTTTTGTTTCGTTTTCATTTGACAGGTGTTTGCAGTCTCCGAGGAGTTGCTGCCTCAAGTACTGTCCCGTCTGAGCGACATGCTAGCTGATGAATTTTGCAGGCTTATATCTGCAGTCAAAACTTTCACTTCGGCCGGTGCAGTCACGGTAGGATTCAGATAAGTCCGCAGAATTGAAAGCATTATCATGGAGAGGTCCCAAGCTCGGATTATATCGAATTGATCAGAAATTGAAACACCATGTAAAATGTAAAGAAATCGTCATACTATATAGAATGCGACTGAAACACTCAGAGATGCTACGGAAACGCCATGGTTCAGCATTGTAATTCTCTTTTAAAGACAATTTATTTCTTTTCTATAATTTTTCCCACGAGTCTCCAGGTAGAGCGTCCGAAGAAGTGATCGGAAGGTCATAGATTCGACCCCTGCAGTTAGCGACACTCTGATTTCCTCCGAGAATGCCCTAGTCACCATCGATAAATACATGATGACTTCATGCATTATACTGCCGAGACGCAAAATTCACCATCACCGCTACTATAATTTTTTCAGTCGTTGATAATTTCCAAACAAATCTTTAATAATCTCCGCTTGGTCTCTCTATGGCATTACTGACTTAGGCCTAGTTTATACGTCGCGTTGTACTGGAATTTAATTCAAGGTCCCACAATCAATTAAACTCGACGACAGCGCGACGTCTAAAAGGAATTAAATTCGCCTGCTAAATTCAACTTGTCCCAGGCGTTTTGTCCATGTTGCCATAGCTATGGTCTTGCCAAGACGAATAACGTATCGATAATGCGTCTTCAGTTTAAACGCCGCATAAGCGTGGCATCGAATTAAATTCGACCGTATTAATTTCGACGCGTAAAAACAGACGACAATTTATGTCGAGGAAACGAGGAATTTGATTCCAACTAAATTCGTCTGAATTAAATTCGACGATAGCGCAAGCTGTAAACTAAGCCTTGGAGCTGTTTCGTGGTAGGTACATTTCGGTTTAATTGCAAGCCAAGTTATAAAATATGTTTTTACATGGTGATTTATCGAAAATCTTAGAGGGATTTCTTTGCTTTAGGCGCATTTGGAAGCCCGAGCGATCCAGGAAGCAATGGCCGCCTATCTCACGCTGCATGCCAGGTATTTCGATGGAACATGAAGCATATTTATTATATAAAATTGAGTGGTATACCGAGTGGCAGTAAATCGATAAAAACGATATCCACACATGTGTGATATCATTTTTGACCAATCAGCTCGCAGTATTTTCGCGCGGTCAAGCACTTGTGGTTTTCCGAAGGGTTTTGTATTGTGAGGATTTTATATAATAAAAAGAAAATTACATGGTCGCTTGGAGATACGAAATTTCTCTTCTCATGTTGAAAAATATTTCACCCGTTCGCTGCGCTCACTCGTGAAATATTTTCCAACACTCGAAGAGAAATTTAGTATCTCCGCGCGGCCATGTAATATCCTCTATATATCACTTGTAGCTATTTCTTGGGTGACCAACATTTCTCACCAAGTATAATCAGTAACATTCCCACGGTGTAAGTTGATGTATGAAGCTCATGATATGGTAACCTTCAGGTTAATCGTACAAGTGGCTGTTAAAACCTGTGGTCGTGGGTATTTGCTCACATTATTCAGTGGCACCCTCTGCAAAGGGTTTGCACTCGTTCACAGAGATCAAAAGGACCTTGGACACCTCCTGACAATTACACGACACAAAATTAACTTTTGACTTAAGATAAAAATTAAAGGGAACCTCCACTCATACAAAACAATAACTTCAAACGGCGGGAAGTTATGTTTAGAAGCAATTTTTAAAATGTTTTCATAGAAAAAACTTGCATAACTTGTTTTAAGCTTCAAATTTCGCGGGCGCCGCCATCTTGAATAATTGTGGCGAAACATGGTTGCCCTATTGTTCTGACGTAAAGAGTTTTTGTATAATAACAATAGGGCAACCATCTTACATCAGAATTATTCAAGATGGCGGCGCCTGGGCAATTTAAAAGTGGAAAGAAGCGATTCTAAAACTGTTTTTTTCCACACAGACGCTTTCTCTGAAATTTTTTTAAATAAATTTGATTGCAAACATCATTACCTGCCTTTTAAAGTTATCTTTTTGTGGCAGTGGAGGTTCCCTTTAAAGAAAAAAATGTTCAGAAGTGTAAACATGTCGAACCCGGGTCATTCCCTTCTCCTTGCCAATTACCACTAGACCAACGAGGCAAGCTGCTGAAAAGCTAACCCTTTCACATCGGTGCTTAGACCTAAGACTGTAAGATCAGAAATGCTGTTTCTCGCTGAACAGGAGCTCTCTTCAGTCAGTTTTCTGTATAACTGAATTTATGGGGTTCTTGATAACGGTACGCTTAAGCCCTGGCCAAACGGAGTCGCAAGTAGACGCAAGTTCACAACTTGCGTCTACTTGCGACTCCGTTTGGCCAGGGCTTGCGTGCACTTGCGTTGACTTGCGATGACTTGCGCTCACTTTGGTCGAGATCAAATTTTCCCGCAAGTCGACGCAAGTTTTTCACCGTTTGGCCACCCAACCAAGTCAACGCAAGTTGGTTGACGTCAATTCGTTGTTATAGCAACCTATAAGCCAATGAAATACAGGATAAAGTTACATTTTGGCCGCGCGAGACTAAGTCCGTAGCCTTGAAATGTTTTTTTTGTTGTTGTTGTTTTTTTGTTTTTTTGCGACTCGCGTGTACTTGCGAGGGAACTTGCGAGTCCGTTTGGCCACCCAACGCAAGTCTCTACGCAAGTTCAACTTGTGGCTACTTGCGAGTCCGTTTGACCAGGGCCTTATGTCATGGAAAATATTCGATGGAAAATATCATGTCGTGTAATTGTCAGGATGTGTGCAAGGTCCTTTTGATCTCTGTGAACGAGTGCTAACCTCTGGAAGGATGAGAACAGGCTATTTATTTCAGACCCCACAAGCCTGTCTACAGCTGGACGTGGAACTCGAAATCTGGGTCAAAATCTAAATAAAGATTACATATCGAGCATACTAAACTTGATACACTAGAATATACTAATATAATAGTATAGTAGGTTAATAGCATACTATACGTACAAGGGTAATGTACTGGAGTAAATATAGATTATATATAGACTGTACCGGCAGTGTAGTCGGTCTGCTAGTGTGACTCGACCTACAGACCTTCTGTGTCCGTGGTGTCGTAAAGGATGGAATTCCTACCTGGAGGATCGATGCCGTTAACCCTGTTTCCCACATGATCTGTAAAGGGTCTGCGATAGTGTGGCAAACGACTGGCTACCGGTCTGAAACATTTAGCCCCGGTATCTGCGATGGACTGCGGCACATTGTCTAGCTGGTTGGAAGAATGGAATCTGGTTCTAGTTTTCCAACCATAGGGACAATGCCCCTGCGAGAGAGTTTGCAGTGGGAGCGTTTGTGTGGGATAACCCCATGCAATGGAAGAATTTTGGCGTGTTTCCCTGTCTAGCTCCGCCTCAGTGTTGCTTCGTTATTCACAGTAAGCAGGAGCCCATAACCCGGAGCGTACAACTTCTGTACCAGGGCATGTCACGGCATTTTTACAGACCGAGCTATTTTTAGATTTGTTTTTCTCGCGAAAAGTTCAGTTCCAGTCGGCACACGTCCAAAGAGTTAATTATGCAAGGCTTGTGATTGGCTAGCAAGGTTCCTGTGGTAGACCAAGAGTCCTGTGGGAGACTGAATTCGCGGGAAAATCAATCTAAAATAGCTCGGTTTGTGAAAACGCCGTGACACAATTATATTGAAGTTGTACGCTCCGGGTTATGGGCTCCTGCAATGAGCTTATATATCGCACGAAAGAACGAACGACCGAGGCATTTACGTAGCGCTTTTACATAGGCTCAAAGAGCTTTACAACACTTTGAGAGGGACTGACTGCTCTTACGGCGCAAATGGCAGCCATGTAGTTTACAATTTTTTTTGTTTTTTGTTTTAGTCCGACTAGTAGGAATTCACAGGTACCTTTTGGATAGAAAGAGTGACGGACCAACACACCGGGAACTACTGCCCTGAGATTCCCACTGTTCTCGAACAGTATGTGGGTTCTTTATTGTCCCACACAAGTGTTGTGAGACGGGGCCTACGGTTTATCGTCCTTGTTCAAGAAGACTAGATAGTCTAACCATTTGTAGACGTCACTGCAAAGGCAGTACTTTCTCCTCAGTTATTTAAGACCGGCCCTGGGTGATGGTCTGGCCGAATTTCCAACCCACGACGCCCCGCACAATAGTCTCGTGCTCAACCAACTGAGCAAAGCGGTCGGCGGTTAGTTCCATAGCATGCTCTGTATACCCATTGCCGCGCAAGCAAACAAGACTCTATATACCTTAAAGAGCGCCGGAGACGCAATTAGTGAACTTAAGATCTGACGGTGGTGTGCAGGGTGGGCTGAGGGAAACTGTTGCTTCTTTTTAAACGCGTGTTGTGTATTGCCCAATCAAACAGGACATAAATATTGTGTGTTGTGTGTGGGATCGTCTGGGCCACCTCCAACGCAGTGCAACCAAAACGATCGGAAGGTGGCTCCTTCCGATCGTTTTGTAAACCGCCACAGATCATTAGAGATTATAGAGCCGTGACAACAGCAACAATACAGAAACTTTTATGAACAAGACAACATTTTTCAGTTTTACACACGTTTCAACGGACTCCCATCATCTTCAGTGTAACGATAAATAACACTCTGGCTTGTTATATAGCATATAAATGTATTTATTTATTATTATGTTTATTTATATTTATTTACACATATTTCAAAATTTAAAATGACGACAGCAAAACGATTACATGGATTGGACGATGCATCGAATACTGCGTAATTAGCACGCAGGAACAGAAAACGTTACAACCTTAGCACTACAACGAAAGCGAGAGACTAATGTAATTCACCTTTTGATTTGGGTCAGTACGCAGCTATTACAGCAGCCCATGCGATTGGCTCAGAAACAATAGAAGCATTCAAAGAAACAACAGAAACAATGAACCTTAACTCTAAAAACAATAGAGCTACGTCCTAAACGGATCCAATGAAATTAGAGGTTGTAAACAGCTGCGTGGTATCTGTTTGATTTAGATTAGGCTTCGGCCATTTGATGTGCATAGATTCCTTAAGTTTTGCCTGAAATCTGGTGGCTGCTGAGTCGACTGTTTCGAATCAATCCAAACTACAGGCAGAACGGCATGAATCTGAGTTCATCAAATGCTTGTGAACGTGAGATTTATCCGAACCCAGATGCGCGTGCGCGCGTGTGGAAATAAATGTCGGCTTGTCTCGCCAACGTAGCAAGAATTACAGCTTGCACAAGTAAACTTACGAGTAAACTTACAAGTTTCTGATTTTGAAAGTTGAGAAAACAAGTTTAATATTAATACATTTGCAGAAACGACAAGATAATTTGCGAATGGCGGCGTGAGTTGCTGGGTTCGGATAAATGTTCTCACGTTTACAAGCATTTGATGAGCTCAGATTCTTGCTATTCTGCCTGTAGTTTTGGATTGTTTCGAAATAGTCGACTCAGCAGCCACCAGATTTCAGGCAAAACTCAAGGAATCTATGCACATCAAATGGCTTAAGCCTAATCTAAATCAACAGGTAAATCACATCAGTCTTTCGCTTTCGTTGTAATGCTAAGGTTGTCACGTTTTCTGTTCGTGCGTGCTAGTTACGTAGTGCTGGATGTATCGTCCAATCAATGTAAACGTTTTCCTATGTCGTTATTTTAAATTTTGAAATATGTGTAAATTAATAATACTCATGCTATATAAACATTTATCGTTACACTGAAGATGACAGGTGTCCGTCGAAAAATGTTTGTAAAACTGAAAAATGTGGTTTTGTTCTTAAAGGATTATTGAGCAGTTTTCAATTGAATGACGTAAAACCAAAATCAAAGTAATTACCGAGCCAATCACGTTCCAAATAAGGTAATTCCCGACTTCGTTTTGCAAGCCAATCACAAGGCACAGTAAGTAAACGCGGCCGGTGCTAAGCGCGGGGTTTCGAGAGTCACAAAATCACAATTTGGTTTTAGTTTTTTATCTGATTAGTAGAAAAGTTCGCGCAAGTGTTTTGATACACCCATAGAGCAAGCCATAACCAAACCAACTGCTTAATTACTTTTGACACGCAATTGGAAACTGCCGTGTTGAAACCAGGCTTTACTATTACAATCATGAATGATAGGATGGCTGAGGTATGGACCACTAGCCGGACGTTAGGACAAGCTGGTCATTCTGCAAGTCACTGTACTGCCTATTGAAGTATGACTAAACTCGTGATGCATTGTTTTAGGGACTTGTTCCAATCCACATTCAGCAAGGTACCAGCAATAACAAAGGACTCCGATAAGAGGTAACTGCTTCCTGCATCTAAATCATCGTGAAACTGGTTTGAAAAACACCAACCTTCGCCTTTGATACACTTTCTCCCCTCCCCTCCCCTCCCCTCCCCTCCATTCCCCTCCCCTCCATTCCCCTCCCCTCCATTCCCCTCCCTTCCATTCCCC
>BLFK01000871.1:1358990-1363990 GCA_014634185.1 Astreopora myriophthalma
CCTCCCCTCCCCTCCCCTCCCTTCCCCTCCCTTCCCCACACCCAGGCACCCCTTGGAAATACTGACTTATCAACTGAAATGAGGTCGTATTTTTCATTGATTTCAGGTTGATAGAAGCTTTGATGGCGACGTTCAAACGACGCATGCGCTTCCAGTTACTTTGTTTCCAAGTCGACATGGAAGAACTTTAAATCAAAATTTATACAGCAACGAAATAAGCTTCAGAACTTTTCATTGCGTTTATTTCTTGTGGGTTAAATATTATTTTACCAAACTTAAGCTGATTTAATTAGAGCGAGTCCCTCAGTGTTATAAATGCTACTTATTGGCTCAATCATTTCACTTTTAATTTCCATCACCAAATACTAGCAAGTTTCATGTCAACTGAAGCTTTTGAGAGGCACTGAAGTGTGTAAACTTAAGTGGGCCTTAGTGCTATAGCCGTGCTGATAGCTGTAATGGCGCTCTCTCTTGGCCACAGAGGATAGTTACTGTATTGGTTTCCATTGTACTTTTTTCCTACTGGAAAGTCAAACAATACTCACAAAAAACAACAACAATTGTAATAAAAACAATCAATAATTTTAGTAAAATTTGTACAGTGCTTTTCTCAGTGCCGTTTTCGTTTTTTGCACTGAGCTGATTACGTTTTATCTTCAACGTACTAACTACAAAGTGCAAGTCTCTTAACCAATCAGAATTGAGAAATGTTATGATTTTATATTTGCTTATGTGCGTTATTAGTGTTTCTATATTTGTCTTTTGCTTATGCGATGCTTAATTTTACAACCGCGATTCTTGTGGAGATTTAACGTTCGATTGGTTCGCATCTTTGCATGCTACAGTGGTCTTGTCAGACCATTGCTCGAGTATGCGAGCGCGGTCTAGTCTCGGAAATTGTGCGGTTATTGTATACGTGAGTCACTGTGTTTCATTGATTGAGTTGTTGACATAAGATAGCAATTACTTCACTTGTCAAGATCGGTACTCTCTCAAGTTTCTTTATCAAGTTATATGATCACGCTTTAACTGAACAAAAGAAAAGACATTGCACGCACATTCCGCTTAGTGTTCTTTTGGTGAGGTGATCGTACTAGCGACAAGTGTGAGAAAACCAAGTGAGATTTCAAGTGAATTAAAGAAAAATAAGAGTATTCAAGTGTGAGTAGTGAGCTATTTCCGAAACTAGGAACACGGGAAAATTCAGTCACGGGCAGCCATACTGTCTGAGTACCATGATTATGATGGTCTCCTAGGGGTTTTGGGGAACAAGGGAACATGGCCAATTTGGACTGGGGAACAGGGCAACAAAGACAAATTAAATATCTCAGGAAACAAGGCAACATAAACCATTTTAGGGATCAAAAAGCTGGCAACAAATTTGGAATTAATATTGGGAGCAGGGGAACACAAACACCCTCCCTACCTCCCTCTGGGAGGCCCTCGGTTATGAACCTGTAGATGACCTGGGATGACAAATCCTCAGACAGGAGGGAGATTGACAGACTTTGCCTACCAAATAAAGGAATTAACCTCGCTGCTTTCCCTTTGCTTCTATCTCTTAAAAAACTGTTACGTGTATTTAGGCAAATGCACTCCGCCCATTTTCCTCCCGTTTATACGAGAACAAATGTATGTAGTTTCTTTCCGTGTATTGTCCATGATCGACACTGGACGAAACCAACTACCTCAAGATGTTATTGACACTGCCAGGAGTGGTGCTTATTTCAAATCACCCTTAGAAGGCCTTCAGGAAGGACCTGTCATGGTACCCGCGCGTGTTGTACTAGCTGCGAAAGCCTGGTCTGAGTTGTTAGCTTGTGGTCCAGTATCGCGGGAAATAAACTCACGAGCTCATGCTATTTCAGGACCTTGCAAGAGCTTAAGGTTGCTACGGTTGTTTTTCAAGCACAGAATTGATTAATTGAAATGTGTGGCTGATAAACAATTTCCGTTGGATTTTTGTAGTCGTATGGGCTATCTGTGCATGGAACACCATGATCCTGAGAGGTGGAATCCTCTTCTGTCTCTGCTTCATCTATATCCATTGTGTGCACTTCTTCCTCAGATTGTTGCCGAAAATCCTCCTCTCTCTCCTCGAACCCAATGTCGTCAAGTGTGATGAACACATTGTTAAGGTAGGTATATGGCAGGCGATAAAAATCCCACTCCTCGTATGCACTGAAAACTGCGAAGAAATGTTTGCATGGAAATTGAGTCTTGAGCCAAGCCTCGCAGGTGCAACTTGGGTTTTCTAGTTGTACGCTGTACTCTATGTTCACATCACCGGAGCTTCTGACCCTAAATTCACCCTTCGCCAAATCTAAACAATCAACATCGCTCTCTCGAAACTCGTCAGCCTGGAAATTGCTGCGCATACAGTGCTTAATGAAATGAGCTGGGCGGTTTCTTAGAGAAGACGGTATGTTGTCTTTAAACTTCCTGTATCGACTGCTCAACTTGAAATTGGTGTCCAGATAATGCTGGTAACTATCTGGTATAAATGATTCCACCAGAAGCACAGCAATACCAAATACAGATTTATCCACTGATCTCGGCAGATAATCGTACTTAAAATGCTTGTTTTGTGCTTCCACTCCATTGTTGGTGTTCACTATGTTGAGCACTTGCTGCTTTCGAAAAGCTTTAGCCAACGTTCTACACAAGACATCCACACATTTTCAACGTAATCTTGCACTAGTTTGTTGGTCTTGTAGAGGGAAGCGTTTCGTAACTTTGCCACTGCAGTTTTATGAGCACTCGCTTCGCGCGCGTTAGCCACGCGTTGCAAAAGTGCAATGAGGACTTCTTGCTGTTGTGAATCAAGTCCACTTTTGCCGGAACAGACCCATCTATTCCATGCCTGACTTCTGTGGAAATCACAAATATACACAAATGCGTTGGGAAATTATTTTTCGACGGCGTTTATTTCTGCTGTCGAATAATCCACCAAAAAGAAAGAGGGCTTCCACCAAACATTCTGTTACGGGACAGATTTTGAAGACGCAGCCTTAGCGTTTTGACTTCTTTATTCTGGCATGGAACTTCAACATTCTGCCGTCGCCGGCAGCCAACTCTCTCTCTCTGCCGGCAACCGACTCTCTTTCTCTGCCGGCAGCTGACTCTCTCTCTCTGGCTACTGCCGACTCTGCTAAAAACTGGCGTTTATATACCTGTTGTTGCTGAGATATGATTGGTCAACTTACCATACATTTCCTTGGAGAATAAAGGACAATGAGATAACAGCATGGGCGTGAGATTACGTGCGCCGGGCGTAGCACCTAGCTAAAATCGAGTTAATTAAAAATCGTTGAACAAACTGGTAGCAATGGAAACCGAAGTTTCCGCGGTCCTTTACACTAACCCGCGCGGCTAACCGCGGGAAAACTAACACTAAAGATAATCACGTTAAGATAACTAACATGGTCGGTATTACAACTTTATAAGAAAGAGCCGCTAAGACGGTCCGCGTGTTTCCAACAACATTGGCGGAAATTCGGCTTTCGCCTAATGCATTATCTCGTGGGAACGTTATTTAAATTAACTGCGAGAGACGAGGTTGTTTGCGAGCCTTAATTTGGTTTGCACGTTTCAGTTTCCTTTCTGAGTTCTTAAGCACCGTGCATTAAAATAATTTGCATACGATAAAATGATCATGAAAATATACTTTTAAAATATTATAAAATATGCTTCAACAATTCCAACCTTTAATAACACTCAACGCCCCAGCTATGGAGTCAGCATCTTCATTCTCACAGATAAACTCTGACACCACTTTGTAACCGACATTGGTATGGACATGCACAAAGAAAAAATAAAGGCAACGCATACTTGGTGGTCTTGTAGGTGGCGTCAAGGAGAACCAGCTCTGATCCATACCTCCTAAGAAGTCTTTGCTGCCAGAGTTCCTGGTGCACAAAAAGAAACTTTTCTGTGCACTGAGATTCTTTGCCAGTACTGTTGTCAGCTTCTCTGACTTTTGGCCTGTACAGAAATTTGCCTGTGCCTGCTGTCTGCCACTCGAGTACCTTTTGGCGCAGAGACTCTAGATCATCCTTGCAGTACTTGGACGCAGCAATGGCTTTGGTGATGTGATTTCTCAAATCGTGCCTTGTAGGATAGTACTTCCGATTACTTTTCTTACGGCGCTCTTGAGGTGGGAGTGTGGCAAACAGTTCTCTCTCCACCTACTCTTCAAGGCATCTTCTTACTTCTTCAGGGCGAGTTACACCTTTGCCAACAAGGTCGTAAATCTTGTTGATAAATCTACGATCCACGCAATGGTTGATGCTAGCGGAAGCTCCAATTGGGTGCCCTTGGTGTTCCGTATGCAAGGGGATCTTGAGGTGGTAGTGCATTTCTGTATTTATCGTCACGGCGCTAGACATGCCATTCTTCAATCGATCAAGAACTTTTTTCTTAGCCAATTTAAGACTATTAGCTGTTTGACTGTTAGGCTCCTTCACCTCGTAGTCGGGGAAGGTCTTTATTCCCCTCACCTGGATCTGGGCTGTGCAATCTAATTTTCTTGTTCCTTGAAACTTTAAATAAGCTTTGGAGGCTTCATCGTGGTCTGTACACTTACTGTGAGGATCATTTTTTTAGGCCCGCCCCTCGAGTCCTGGAATTGAAGCATAGTACAAAGTGGATCAACCATTCCTTTAGTTTCAACATTGTCGAATAAGGGGGGAGGGGCAACTATTTCGAAATTAGGAGCACTTTTATTTATTTATTTTTTTAGTTCTAGGAAGAGCTTTCTTCTGCTGGAGAGTGTTGCAATAGTAAATCATAATGAGCTTCATTTATAAAGCGTTGTTTGAATAGCCTCTACTGGGTGCTAAAAGGGTTTGTAATTTGAGCCCTTTATAAGGTTTTAACAAAGAAGACGAACTCTCATCATTGTGTTAGTCTGGGTTGTCGTCGCATTTTGTTCTTAGCGAGATTTGTTGCTGTGTTTTAACGAAATTGCGAAAGAAGACAAATTTTGGAGTACGACTTAT
>BLFK01000871.1:1366490-1378990 GCA_014634185.1 Astreopora myriophthalma
AGTTGCTGTTTGCCTCTGGTTGAAAGCGAGTCTTGGTGCTATATAGATTTGTTTTGATAGACCATTCATTTGTCGTCTGAAGTATTCTTTTTCCAGATTTCTAAAAAATCTAACGATTGGTTCACAAGAAATTGGGAAAAACAGGCAATGGGTGTCAGTCTCAAATGTCTGAAGCAATGCACGTGCACAACATTTGGTACGCATGATTTTTGATGCTTTGATTTACGTAATGGCAGTAAGACATTTGCCGAGCCATCATGAGCAAGAGAAAAAATGAGTTTTTTTGCCATCAGTGCCATATTTGTTTTGTTTTTCAAAATCTGGCCTTTAAAAAATACCTCTGATCGCGAAAAAACTGTGTTCAGCCAGCTTAATTAGCTCGTGCAGAAAGCTGTGCTCGTGTGTGCAGTACTATCACATCAACCATCTGTTGGGAAAAAAAAAAGAAACCTAGATCAATAGGAAGGGATGGTGTGGTGATCGCACATTGGGTTGCCTGTGTAACCCATGCTTGTAATACATGTAGAGTGTGAAATACAATATGGCGGACTGAAACGTGTGTGTTGTTTCATGAGACATAATCCGCTCCCATCGAGGACTAGTCTGGCGTGCAGACATTACAGATGGTATCGTATACTGTAAGTTTGCAAGAACTATGAGACCATAATTTCAGTACAGTGACTTTTCTGGGAGCATTCAAGACACAGAAGTAAGATCACCCTCTACTTTGATGTATGCTCAAACCCAAACCGAGTCTTTCACAGGCATATCCTTGGCTATTCAGCCTGTCCCTTCGAAGATTGCCTACAATGACCAGTTACTGAGATAATGGGAACACCCCCCCCCCCCCCCCCCATGCTGAATACAGTTTTTTTAATTCTAGTACAAGGGAGGTATCTGGAAGGGCATTTTAGACTTTCTGGTATGCTCAAAAGAAGGTTTCAGTGTTCGAATTAAAATGAAATGGACAGCCTTGGAGACATGAAACCATCTTTTGTGCTCACATACTGTGAACTGTGCTCTCTTTGTGAGAATGTTTTTCTCATGGGCTTTTCCTTCATTAATTCACTTCACTTCAATCCTCACCCATCCTTAGCTACACATGACGCTAAATTAGTCAGTACAAAATGCAGATTACAGACTACAGACTAGGGCGAAAATGTAGACTTGGTACAAAACGCAGACAGAGAACACTAAATAATATTCATGTGAGTGTCGTCAGTGTTCATGTGATTTTATCTTGACCTGTAAACAACTGTGATGCGTGGGAAAACCACAAGAAAAGTAAAGAAATGGTCAGTCGAAAAACCATGCTTAAATGTATACATATTTTTTTTATATTGTAATATTGTATGTAATAGTACATTGCTACACTTGTTTCTCAATATCGTATTGTAGTGAGTGTTTTGTATAGACCGTGGTCTCGCACTTGAAGCAGAAACACTGCGAAGACCATTTAACACCATGTCACTTCATTTATAAACTAATTATGTGTGGAAATGGGACAAGAACATTCCCTCAAGAAATGCAAATGTTTATGGAAAGTGATTGCTGCTGCTCCTGCTCCTTCTCCTCCTCCTCCGCCACCGCCACCGCTACCTCCTCCTCCTCCTCCTCCTCCTCTGCCTCCTCCTCCTCTACCTCCTCCTTCTTGTAGTTCTTCATCTTCATCTTCTTCTTTCTATCTCATGTCAAAGAGGTCTGTAAGGGATGTCTAACCATTTTATTTCTAATGGAGGTGAGGGGAGACTGGGACATTGTTTGAACTGCTGAGAATAAATGAATCAAGGAAGTCATCATTACAGTTATGTGTGCTATCCACTGGATAAACCACCACCCACTGGAGAACTACATTACTTTTGCAAGCCTTTATCCTTGGGAAATTATCTGGTGCATGGCATTATCCACCTCTCAGTTTTGAAAACAATGGAGACGACACTAACTTCTTCCCTAAATGAGTTTAAGACGGGTTAATTCAGATATATCTGTCACATAGTATTACTTGTTCTTGCCATATTTGTATTTAATTTAGAAGGTCTCTTTAATGATAGTTTATACTTTTACCTGTAGGGTGCAGGTCAGGGTTATTTTTGCTAGCCCAGAAATTAAGTGTTGTATACCACCTTAAGGTATTAAGTTTTGATTTTCACCTAGTTTCACAGCAAACCTCTGGTAACAGTTCCTGTCAATTTTTGTTTTTTCAGGTTAGCTTGCTTGCTACCAGAAGAAATTCATTTCATTGCCATAGATTTCCCAGGACATGGTAAATCCTCCCACAGATGGCCTGGTATGCCGTACATGCACTTTGAGTACATTGCTGATGTAAAAAAGGTTGTTTCCCAGCTTGAATGGAAAAAGTATTCAGTCATAGGTCACAGTATGGGAGCTAGCATAGCATCTCTATATGCTGGCACTTTCCCTTGTGAGGTAGAAAATCTGATTTTGCTTGATTTTGCTGGACCCCAAACATGCCCTGTGGACAAAGCAGCTCATGTGTTAGCTCATTATGCAACTAGAATGGCAGATGAGAAGACTGTAAGCCCCCATGCTTATTCCAATTTGGAATCTGCAGCAGAGAGGCGGCAAGTACCTTACCTTGGGACAACTTTATGTAAAGAGGATGCGATGTTGTTGGCTGAGAGAGGAACTCGCATCACCAAGAATGGTTTAATTTTTTCGCGTGATCCAACCTTAAAACACTCTTATACATCACTCTTTTTATCTCAGCATTTATTTATAGCAGTTCTTTCTAAGATACAATGTGCATTATTAGCATTAGAAGGGACAGATACTGTGATAAGAGCAGATGAGGACAATGGTCGAATGGAGAGCATTAAGGTCATTTATCAAAGTGCAAAATTTAAGTTATGCAAGAGGATTAAAGGTGGTCACCATTTTCATCTAGAGAACCCTGGGCAAGTTGCTCAAGAAATTACAACTTTCTTAACTCTTTGCCAGTCTAAAGATTGCACTGTGAAAAGCAGGTTGTAAGAAAGGAGTTGTCTTGTTCAGGCATAGGAAAAGGTCACGTGGAAAGGATTATCTATTTTGAGTGTGTAATAACAAGTGGAAATGACATGATGACAATGCAAATAAACTTTAATACAAATGTACATGATGCTTAACCTACTGTGCAAAGGACAGGAAAGCAAATTCAGTACGAATATTTAAACGGTTGAAAGGTCGCTCGGTTGGTTAATGCCGATATGCTAAGTTTTGTGTTTATTACATGCTGTTATTATATATATAGCGAGAATTTTATATGATAAATGTTGCAAATAGAATTCTATATTTGCTATATTTCACGTGACAAAAGCGATACATCCAATCAGCTTCGAGTATAGCTTTCTTCACAAGTGAAAAATATAACCAATCATCATCTTGAGTAGAATCACCTGGCTAGCCAATCAGAGCAAAGCACTTACATGGCTTCTGAGGCATGCCGCTTTATAGAAATCAGCGCCCACTCGAAGTTTGTGTTTTGAAAACATGGCTTTGGCTTCCCATTTGTTCCTCTGGAATTACCGTTAGATGATTTTATTGAAGAACAAACAAAAACACTGAGTAAAACAAACAGGGACGTTTCCTTGCTCAAAGAATTTCGTCTTGAAGAGCAAAAGAAATAGAGAGACTGAATACTTGGAAGCGAACAAGCTACATGACTGAATCAGACAGTAATTAGAGACAAGCAAAACAATTCGTTCAGAATAGGAAGTGAGATTGGCTTATGTAGGCTCTTTGTCAACTTGTTGCCAGACTGGAAACCGGTTTTCATTTTTCTCGTGAATGAAAATCCCTACAAAGCACTTTCTATGGAGTAATCTATATTTATGACAATCTATATAGTAATATATATATATATACCCTGGTGCTATATAGTAATCTATATATATATACCCTGGTGCTCTCCAACGAAACTAAAACGAGTGTATGACAGAAGTGCTACACAGGCGTACTGGGATGTCCCCGTGTTCGCAGAGTACAAGGAGGTGAGGACCAACCGTGTGGATGCGAGAATTGTGAATTAAGACCGTCGTCACGCCAGAGATGAGCATAAGGGCTACTCTGTGAATGTGCAATGGGATCATTGACGTGCTTGGGGGATGGTCAGCTTAAAGAGAGGTCTCGCTGAGAACGATTCTCGAAGCAAGATGCAAGCAAGTGCGGATGAAGATGCAGTAAGGTGTTCAAGTAGTTTGACCATTGCGCGAACATTTGAAGTCGCACTTTAAGTAATTTCCTGTCTTCCGCCTATCACAGAATAGATAGCGAGTAGCGTAGCCAACAGAGAACGGCATTCGTGATAGAACGCTAGTAGATTTATACTATAAATAGCTCATATACCATTATAGCTAAGCCGATGAAAAGTCTTGAATTGCATTATCCAATGATTCAGTTTTTAATAATCTCGGATATTTCCCAGTTTTAGCTGGGGTATATTCGGTCACGTGACGCATTTAGAACAATCGCGTGCGAGCGAAAATATTTGATGGATTATAAAACAATATACACTTAATGTACGGTCCCGAGGGAAACAGTTAGTTTTGTTTTCCCGAGAGTCGACTTCGTCTCGGGAAACATCAGGACCCGGTTGTTCGAAAGCCGATTAACGCTAACCGTCGATTAAAAAGTAACCGACGTTAGTAGTGGTAGGTGGGACTTGGCCTCCGTTTGGACGGTTGGAAATTTGCATAAATTTGCATAAATTTGCATATGGCGGGAAATTCAAAAAATAAAGAAGGCTTCTGATTGGTCCAATTCAAATGTCCCGCCCAAAGCGACCCTACTACTACGACGAGGGGAGGGGCGGGTCCAAAGGTCGTTCCCAGACTCCAAGGGGGTGCACGGCCATTTTTAATCATGACGTCATCAAAAACCGGAAGTCACGCCCTCAAAACCGGCCCACGCCCAAAATCAATAAAAAACGAATTTTAATCAAAACAAAACAAAAACGAGTTACAAACGGGAACGTGGGGGAGATTCGAGTGACGCTCCCGTCCCAATTCAAGAGAAAACGAATGACAAAGAAGAACATGGAAGAAAACGTGGTGGTCGCCGAGAAGGGGTCCGTCACGACAGTGCAGGCCACGACGCCGACCGTCTCCGACAGACCCGCCCCTCGGTGCCGACCCAGGCCCCCTCCCAACGACACTTTACAAACAGTCCATGGCGTCGTCGTCGTCGGACAGCAACTCGCGGAGGAGAAGCACGTTGTCGAGGTCGACCTCGTCCAGGGGTCCTCGGGGAAACGGGTGCCGTACGGGTACGTCTTGGCTTGGGTGACCGGATCCAAGACGCGCTTGGTGAAGACCATGCGATAGTCTGTGTGCAGGCCGCATGTGCAGGGTATAGGTATTGGGGTCCCGCACGATCTTGCGCGCTTCGTGAATCCGTTTCTTGCGCGCGGCGGCCTCGGAACAACGGAGCCCTGCCTTGGTGAATTCGCGCAACACGTCGTAGTTTAGTTAGGCAAACCCTTCGGCGTTGAGGTTTTGCCCCTTGACTTTGCACGTGGTCTTGCCGTCGTTGCACGCGTACCCGTAATTTTTAGGTCCCCCCGAGCAGAACTCCACAATGTGCTGGGTGGGTTCCAGTTCGTCGGTGAACTCGCCGAGATGGGTGCTGAGGGCCACGTCGGGTTGATCCGGACGATGCACGTAAATGACCGAATCCGTGTCGTAATATCATCCCCCAGCAGTTCCAGAGTCCCCCAGCAGTTCCAGAGTCTCGTACAACCGCAAGCGGGCCAAACAGGCGGTGAAGACCACCACGAAGACGTTGGTGTTCACGTTGAGGCTGGCACAATGGTCTTGGGCCCGGAAATGCACTTCCACTCGGTGTTCGTCCAGTCAGCTGACGTAGCGGATGTCGTGCTGGTCACTGTCCATGAACAAGCAGAAGGTCTGCAGGTCGACGAACTCCTTGACTTGCATCAAGTTGTCCCGCTGTCCGAATTTCCCCCACATGCTGTTGAGCATGAGTTTGGCCAACGACCGTTGGCCCTGATTCTTGGCGATCTTGGCCGGGTCTAACTAGATGCCCTAGTGTCGGGCAAAGTCCTCGACGTAGGCTTGACGTTGGGCCTCCGTGTCGTACCCAGCCGGCCACCCCGATGCTTCGGTCTTGACTTTGAGCCAGGTGTTGACGTAGTCCGCAAACAACCTGACTCGCGTGTCGTTAAAATGGCAGATCTGAAACCCACAAAACGAGAAGAGAGAATGAGGGAACGTCCCCAAAAAGGGAGAGAGGGGATGGGAGAATAAATTCACCTCGTGCACGTACTGGATGACGTAGCCCATCTCCACGGCTTTCAGGATCTCCGGGATGCACAATTTTCCCATCAGCGCCCGCTCCTCGTCCGTATGATGGCAGCCGAGGGGCGTCTCGTGCAGCGGCTTGTCCATGTCCTGTTTCACGCACGTCCGGCACAGCGGAAACGTGAGTTTGCCACCGCACCGGTAAGGCAGGACGGGATGGAACAACGTGTCCGGTGGCAGGATCGCACAGTACGCCAACCCAAAGTACGACGACATTCGTGGATGAAGGTCGGATGCCCGACGGGGTACCGACCGTACTTGTTCACCCACGGGTACAAGCTGGTGTAATCCACGTACCGGATCTCCTCCCCGCGTTGGGCGTCGACGAGGTAATACAGCTAAAATGCATTGGTACGTCCCCCGAAGAAAGCCTCCCGAGGCTGGAGGGGTGGCAGCAGGGCGGCATCGTTCACGTACGCCTGAAGGTCAGGGTCGGCTGCTTTGCGGTCCCGCCACTCGCATTCCCACATGACCTTGACGTAGTACCCTCGACGACGCAAGTCCTCTAACCGCTCCATGGTGAAGTGGTACACGTCGTCCATGGAGCGATCGTCCAAACGGCGGAAGGTCTCGGTCCGCTGCTGGTAACAGGTGGGACACCCATGCCAGAAGCACCCCAAAAACTCGAGGACGGTGTTCGTGTCCGGGTCGTACCCGTCCACCGTCCAGTTGGTGCTAGGCCTTTATAGATTATGCTAGTAAAAGTAGCATATTATGCTAGTAGCATTGCTCTTTTTTTGGCGAAATTATGCTAAAATTATGCTCTTTTTTTCCAAATTATGCCCCTTTTTTAAAAATTATGCTCTTTGAAAAAATTGCAAATAAGTCCAAAAAATACATTTTTTAATTAGAAGCCGATGGTCTACAAGAAAGAAACGCAACAAATCCACAATGAAATTAATGGCCGACGCCATTTTGTAATTTGTAGCCTTGCCTGATGAGAGATACTGGGACCAACACGGCCTACAATGTAACTTCCGGTTCCGGTGCACCCCAGACCCGGGCTCAGACCGCTTCAGACGCCGCTCAGTGATTCATAGTGAACTACAAATGCTACTACTTGAACTAAAACTTAAAACATGGAATAACGTCACCAAGTGCTTGGGAGTAGAGATGAACAATGATCAAATTGTAGCATCAAAAATGATCCGATAATTATCCAAATATGCGAATTATGCTAGCATTGCTACTTGGCAGAAATTATGCCAGTTTGCTCAAATTATGCCAAAAATTATGCTAGCATAATCTATAAAGGCCTAGTTTGTGCCCGGGATCCGGTACTCGCTCTGGTTGCGAGCGTGTTGGATCCGGTCGATGCAGTGAAGAGGATGGTCGGCATTCATCCCCTCGTTCAAGAACTGTTCCTCCTGCTCTTGCCGTTGTTCCTCCGTCAAACCGGCCCAGGTGGCCTGGTGCAACTGCTGTTCTTCCCAGGTCAACCACTCCATGGACACTTGTGAGTGTTTGGGTGCCAAGCGCCAACCCTGCAAGGGTACGGAGGCGATGGTATCGGGCTCCATGCGGTTGAGGCGTAGGTCGTGCATGCACACCCCGGCGATGGTCATCTTCTCGAAGGGACAGAACCGCGTGAGGGCCTTGAAGTCGCGTCGGAACACCAAGCACCCCTCCTTGAGGAGACGCACGTCGGAGATGCAGAACTCCAACAGGTCGCGTTGCAGGTCGACCTGCGTCCCGGCGGCCACTCGCTCTGCGCACCACGCCTCAAAGTCGCGCTTCTCCTCCACCGTCATTTGTTCGGGGACGTACGCTTCGGCCTTCGGCATGTCACCCACGTAGTCGGCATGGTCCGGGGTATTAAACAAGTGCGGGAAATACCCCTTCTTGAATTGGGCGGGATCCAGTCCGAAGGTCTTGGGGAAGGCCGACAACTTCATGACGAAGAACAAGAGCGAGTCGATGAATCGGACGTACCCCTACTTGTACGTCAGCTGCAACAACTTGCCCCCCGTGCGCATCTGCTCGAACATCTGTTTGCGTTGGGTCAGACGTTTCACCACGAAGTACGAGTCGTAGCCACGACAATTGTGGGCCAGGGCCGTGACGCGCCGGGTCTCGTCCTCCGTCAGGTCTTCCAGCCATTGGAGGAAATGTTCGACGCACTCGTCACCGCGAAAGACCTGCGGGGTGTCGTCCTCCACCGTCATGCCCACGATCAGGTTAGGGATGTGCTGCCCGTGTTCTGCATGGCCTCTGCATCCCAAAAGACTAGCAATGGGGGACGATACGGATTGTCATCGTCGTCGTCGTCGTCGTCGTCGACATCCGTGTTGGCCCGCAAAGTCTGGCGTCCCAAACGGGCCTCCCCGCCCTGGCGTTGCGCCCGCTGCCACTGTTTGCAACGTTGGGCCAGGCGGGCCTGTTCTTCCACCTCCTCGGGGTCGGGCGGGACCTGCATGAAGCACCAATGTGTGGCCATCTCCACGTCTTGGTGGTTCCAGCCGCAGCCGCAGCGGTGTTTCTGCTGTTCTTTGATCGTGCGCAAGGGTTTACGGCACGTTCCGCATTTCTGCCAGACTTGGCACACGCACGGTTGGCTGCGTCGCGACGGGGTGCCACGACGGGTGTGGGTCTTGTGCAACTCGAGGCACGTCTCGCCGTAAAAGACGCGGCGGCAGGCCGAGCACGGTAGGTGGGCCGAGTGTCGTGTCTGGTAGGCCTCGTGAAAGTCCTCGCACGTGTCCTGATGGCACCCGGGGCAGTGAAGGCCGCGTCCCATCGAGCATCGATGACGATCGTCGTGGTGGTAAGGTTGGAGGCAGCGGCCACAGAAATGATGGCGACCGAAGAACCCCGCCAATGTGGTCAAGGCATCGTAATGCTCGTCTTCGAGCAGCAGGGCCAAGAGGGTTTCCCCGTCCCCGAAGGCAAAGCACGTGTATTGACGGTTGGCGTCCATGACCACGAGGCGATACTCGAGCAGACTGGGTGCCATGGCCAGACGGGTGAGTTCCTGGAGCCGCAGGGTCCGGGCCCCAAGCCGACTTCCTCCAAGAGTGCGATGGCCGCGGCGTGCTGTCGCCGTTGCCTATTTCCCTTTCGTAAACGGTCGTTGCCATTTATTACGGTCGATGCCAATTCTTGGTAACCGAGCCTTTTGTCATAAATTAGTCCTACAGTAGTTGAAATTGCAACTAAATCAGCTAAAATTGCGCTCAGATTGAGAAATTAAGCCTAATAAATAATTGAGGCGTTTGGGCTTAGCATTTGGGTGAGGTTAGGGTTAGTTTTAGGTACTGAAAACAGCTATTATTTATCTTTTATATAGAATGGTTAGATAGCCAAAATCTACGGTGCTTGGCCGAGCAACTCGGTAGGGTTGTGGTGAGTGACGTGTGCTATTAATCTAATAGCCCGGGTTCGATTTTTCAGTAGGTAATTTTTCTTTATATGCAAAAAGCAAACTTATAACAGTGAAAATTTTCCTAAGTGTCATTGAAATGGCAACGACCGTTTACGAAACGGACAACTGCGTCGCCGTTGCCAGCCGTCCTTCTGGGTCCACTTTTGCCTCTCCGCACGGTTGCTGCCGGCCAGGTGGAGCCCTCGTGCGGTCACGAGGGCACGCGCGCAACACAGTCCGTCGTCGTCCCACGGCATCGGGACGATGCAGTTCTTGTCGAGTCGAAACTTGATGACCGCCTCGTGGCCCAGTCGATCGCGCTTGGAGTGGCCTTGGCCTTGCGGTCCGTACCGTGCACGAATTCCAACTCGAAGGGCTCGTTGGACTCGAACTGTTGCCCTGAATTGAGTTTTTGGGCCATCTCGTCCAAGAAAACGTCGACAGCCCGAGCATCTTGACGCCAACGACCCACGCATAGCCCCTGCGCGAAACTATGGTCGTACCGGGGCGAGCGGAAACGCAAGAACATGTAGTCGCAGTCATTCATCTGGGGCTCCTGGTCCAGCAGATCTTCCACGGTCCTCCGGAGGGCTTGGGACAAGGCGTGGGCCGGGTTCTGACCACCGCGCAAGGCATGGGCTTGCTGCAACCGGGCTTGAAACACGCGTTCGCGGATGCCCATGCAAACCGGAACGCACCTCCTCCTCCGACTTGTTCCACGGGGCTTCTTTCAACGCGAGGGCCTTCCCAGGCGTCTAGGGCAGCATTGCACAAGGCATCGCCTTCTGGGTCGTCGTCTGGGAAGAAAGACGTGGGAGCGTGGTCGCACGCGAAGGTCTCACGCTGTTGCTATAAGAGAGCCCGTTGCTCTTCTAAAGTAAGTCCACTGGGGCCGGGCTCGGACACACTGGAGGTTCACCAGGCTAACGAGTGAACCGAGAATGACTCCGACTCGCGAGGAGCGCCGGCTTTATAGACCTCGAGTTGCACATGACCTGACCCGGGTAGACCATCAGGGTCTCTCTCGAAAAAACCCACCCGGAGGGGGGATAGGGGGGTACCCCCTCAACAGACTTCTCTGGACCACGGGGCTCAAAAGGAAGTTTTGATTGGTGGAAGGTCGGTGTGTTAAGGGTCGACCGGCGGGGCGGACGCCATTGTGAGTCGTCATGCCGTACTGGGATCCCGCCCAAAGACGCGCGCAGGTGCCAGCCTGAAAAGCCGCTCACCCCAACGCCATGCGCGCGCAGAAGGCCCGGTACCGAGAAAAACACAAAGCCCAGGATTACGCCTCCGTCCAACGCTGGCACCAAAGTCATCCCGACGCCGTACGTGCCCAGAAAGTCCGCGCCCGGGCCCGTCGACGTCGAACCACCCCGTGTCAGGTGGCCTTTGGAAGTCTGTCCGTGGACCCAACACAAGAAAGAACAGCCGTTGGCCTGTCGACGTGCTGCACCGCCGCCAGCACAGCCACAACCGTCACCACCACCCGTTTCGGTGCCACCAGGCCCACACCGTCGACCCCAGTCCCTGGTCGACCCCGTCGAACACCGGGCCTTGTTCCTGGCCCAGAGACGTGAAGAGCGACGGCGATACTATCACCGTGTTCGAGCCAACCCCGAAAGGTTGTCCACCTAGTCAACACGAACGGGACCGAGCACGCCGTCGAGGATTGCGAGGCCTGTGGCCTGTGTATCCGTTGCGGGGGCTTGGCCACCCCTTGGACCTCGGCCTGCACAGCCCAATTACGTCAGTGGGACCAGTCCCTGCCGAGCCTGCACGCCCAGGCCGTGCTGCGAGAGTGACGAGGTCCATCCCCGCCCGGCGACGATCCCCCAGAGGAGGACTCGGACCTGGAGGCCATGGCTGCCACGTTAGACGAGGCCTGCCGGACCCCGGACCGTCGTTGCGTGTGACCCCGCAAGAAATCGAGTGCCCCTCCCGTGTATGCCAAGTCGTCGGATTAAGAGGAGGACGATGTGCACGACCCCCAGTCAGAGTCCGAGTCGGAGGAGTCCGAGGCCGAGGATCCCGCCCAGCAAGTCCTGGCGCGTATCCGACGCCACAAGGCCCGCACCGACGCCCGGACCCGTGCCACCTGGACGCGCACCGATTGCGTGGACCGTACGTTGCAAGCGGTGCAGTCCCCGGACCAGACCCGGAAATTTGATCGCTTCGACGCCCAATTAAAACGTCAAGACAGAGTCAGACCTCAAACTTTATCAGAACTAGTGGCCGAAGACGATCAGACCTTGTTACATTCGTGGGACGTGGGGGACGTCGCCACGTCCGTTCACGTCACCCCCGACGTACTGGACGAACTCGAACGTTTATGGGCCTTGTAAATTTAAACGTTTTTACAATTTCAAACGGGTCTTGGCTTGCATGATTTTCTTGACGATGGCTTCGGTCCACGTCTTTTTCCCCGGGAGGGCGGTGATGGCACGGATCATCTTGTGATCGGCCGCGTGCTTGTCTCGCAACGTCTTAGCCTTGGCGTAATCGATGTCGTGTGCTTTGGCGATCTTGTCCAACCGGTTGATGCCCGGGTCCCCGTGTTTGAGGCGTTTCTGGAGATGCGTGGCAGGACCCATGTACTGGTACCCCGGCCAATGAAATTCCAAGCCGGTCTTGCCCAACCATTTCTGCACGTCCAATCCCCACCTGCGCTGTTTTTTCTTCTGGGTCTGTCGTCGTCGTTGTCGAGCACGCGCTCTAGTAGTCGGTGCCATCGAGTTTCCGACGTGTCTTTTTGCCTTTGGCCCACGCTTCCCACCCAGGCAAAGGTCGCAACCGTCGGACTCCAGCCGGCGTCTTCCGGG
>BLFK01000871.1:1386490-1388119 GCA_014634185.1 Astreopora myriophthalma
GCTGTCATTATTTGTCCAACTCAAAAGCTCTGCTACTTTGGACACTGCACACCTCTGAACCTATTTCTTCATTGGTTGTACTTTTTCTTTTTTTACTTTGTGTTTTCTTTTATAATATAATGTGTGTAGAAATACATAGTGTGAACAAATAAAGAATTGAATTGAATTGATTACACCCTCGACCAATAATCTTTTTATATGAACCAGGCTCCCCAAGGCTCACACAAATCTTCACAAAAGTAATACAAAATACAGTGACAAATTTACATGCCAGACAGGATTACCTGCCTACCTGGATGGCATCAATGTACGTGGGCTATCTAATGTTCATGTAAGCTAGTTAGCACTGACTGATGGACTAGGGTGTATTGAAAGCATGTCTTTCGTTGTCTGAAGTGGCCACAGAAGTGATATCCCAGCTTTGTTAGCTGTGAACACATGCACATAGCCATGCTACTTTCAGACAAGGTAAGCAGGCTATCTTTTTTTGTAAGTAAACGGGTGCTCAATGATACACGTACATGAGGGACACCATCTAAATGGTTGATGAAAGTGTAAAATGTTTTCACTACTGTTCAAAATCTTGTACAGTTTATTTTTCCTGATTTACTTCCTTCCAAGGATATTGGAAAGTGTCTGTTGGCTTTCTGTCTTTTCTTCTCCATAATTTCTTTTTCTCTCGTGTTCGAGCATTTTCACACCATGTGCTCACAGCATATTTCTCCTTCCAGTCAATAATGAACTGAGAAACAAAATCATATAGAAACCAAACTTGAACACTCAATGTACAAAACTGAACCTAACAATCAAAGACTGAGGATAACAGAATGATGATTGTCTCTGTGCTAAAATTAGTTTGAAAGTACAGTCATGTAATGAAAGCTGGTAGCATTGGGATATTAAAGCAATGAAGGGATGAAAAATTATTTTCCTACAGGGGGGGATGACATTAATATTGGAAAAACATTTTGCATGGCCTGAAAAGACAAGGAACAAAAATGATATGCACAAAAAAATGTTTGCACAGAACTCAGATAAACCATTAAAAAATACTACTTGGAAAACTAAAAAAAACTACAAGTAACAAATTTTTGTTATAAATTGTATTAACACAGGACCTTCAAATAAAACAAGCACTAAAATATACCCAGCTGGACATTTTAAAGTGGCCGTTTTGTAACATGAAGACAAATAATAAATTAGTAAATAACTGACTCTTTACTGAAAAAAAATCTCAACAATGCTAACATTTCATCTTATTAAACTTCATACATTTTTGTCAAGACTATTTTAAAAACGTTCTTCAAACTCGGCTATACTAGTATTCTGTACTCATCACTGCTATTCACATACAGTCAACTCTCTCATAGCAAAACATTGTACAAAGTTCCAGCAGCAGTAAGACAATAAGTTTCAAGCAGAGAAAATCAATTCAGTATTGGGCTTCTTTTGTTGATTTTTTCCACAAGCGACCACCTCCTGTAGGCAACTACTTTTTCATGCACCAAGGGTGGTCATTTACGAAAGCGGTGACTGTTTTTCAGAAGCCGATCACTTACATAAACAAACACTAAACATTGCTAAGAAGGCCCTGTGTGTCTGACATATTCAATGCCCTTAATTTGCCCC
>BLFK01000871.1:1388129-1390629 GCA_014634185.1 Astreopora myriophthalma
CCCCCCCCCCCCCCCCCGTAGATGTTTAGGAGTTAAAACAGCAAGTGATGTATGAGGGAACAACAAAATAATTATAAACTATAATCAATAGGAGTATATGGAGCCAAAATAATGATAAAATGGCTTAAGAAAAGATAGCAATGTGAAAAAAATCTAAAAATTGTTTGCAGAAAGGTGCTTTTGGAAAAAAAATTGATTGCAGACGTGCATGAATAATACTTGGTCCCTTACCTGAGGATCCCAAAGCTCACTGGCCACACCAAGATCCTTGCAACATCTCATCAGTGCATTGGATTTGGCAGCTTCCAAGGCTTTTCCATACACCATATTATTTGATGAATAAAATGTGTGTTCACCCACTGTCTGGGACACAAACCGCCCTAAACAAAACAGAGCATACTCTCGCACAATCAACTGGCTGTTATCTCTGTCATTCTGCAACCCATAACATCCACAAAGAAAGTTAAAAATGAGAGGATAATAATATTCTTCATGTAACTTGCCTTAGCATTGCATCAGTGCTTCCTGCCCATGTCAGTTAAAACACAACCAAGCTAATTCAAGATTACCAAATACCTCGCAAATCAGTCAATGATACAGAATCTTAATACACGTTTATCTTAATGAATGGTTTTCTGTAACTTTGATTTGTCCTCCAGTTTGTTGTCAATGATGACACCTTTGAAACTCAAAATAAACCTTTGGTACTCAAAATCAAAATGACCACACATGTACACCATTTCAAAGTGTTAAGGAAGGTCCTCACAAACAGGCAACTTCAATATAATAACAAGCACTAAAATCCAGAAACCGCAAGATTTGTATTAGAAGCCAGGATCCTGGTACCAGTACCCATCTATTTTGAGGGGAGTTAACCCCTCTTCTTTTACACTATAGGTACAAAATTGAAAAATATCAGCATCAATTTACATAGGGTACCCAGATACTCAACATACAGTACCCTTCTACCTCAAAAATTAATGAAAACCCTGAACAGTAATGCTAGTCATCTTTTTCAAATGTGGATGATTGAGAGGTAAAAGCCAAACTAACTAAGAGAGAAAACCTCTGGCTTTCACACAACAGACCTCCCAATTATCAATCCGGTATCCCTTTTTCAGGCCAGAATGCTATAATTTGCAAAGAGATGAAATTCACAGCCCTTGCAGACCAACAAAATCAAAGCATATTATAGGAAATACATTTATAACCTACACTGGTTGCCAGGGATTGATTCATTTGTAGCACAGCTTAGTACAAAAACCAAGAGAATTGCAGTCATGCATTTCACCCTTCAAGTTATCTGGTATCCAGGGTATTCATGGCACATGAAGTAGTGTACAATGACTCGCTGAGTGACCATGAAAAAACATGAGAATCCTGATGTGCGCTTTCCTCCGGAGAAAATGGATTAAGTTAAATATGAGAAACAAATGAGCTATTTGACCTGAAATTGAAGAGATTCTCCTCTTGGAACCAATGCCCAGCCTCCTGGACCAAATGCTTGATTGAGGATTCTTCTGTATTTTATCTCGGGAACATATATCAAACCTTCAACCATGATAACCAAATGCAAATTTGCAAGATTCCATTAAAAAAAAACACATGTATCAAAATTGCATAATTGTTACAGATAATGTTTACCATCAGGTTTGATCTCCACATCACTCTCGACGATTGGTGACATTAGAACTTTAGTTATTTCACGACTAAAAGGCACTGTTGCAGCTCCAGAAAAGTCCTCAGACAGCCTGAGAAAAGACCAATGAATATTCCCTTGGAAAAAAACTCCCACTGGTGGTCTGAACTGACCTGAGGTGCAGGCTATTTAGATCATTAATAATAATTAACAATTAATATTCATCAATTCATTAATATTCATCAATCATAAATGCAATAATGCAAGGGAGAGATCTGAGGTTGGCCCAATTGAGGGTATCTCCCTGTTGGAATGCAATGCATGCTGGGTTTTAGTTGACCAACAAAAACTCAGGCTGTTTACATGACTGTATGTTCACCTCTAGGATTTGAACCCAGACCACATTGGCAGGAGGCAAGTACTCTTGCCACCATAGCATCCTTGCTCCCCAAGATTTGTTTACACCTGAGATGGCCTCAGGTGCTTAGGAGGCTTAACACTTATAGATCATGGGAAAACACTTTACCAATATGTCCCATACAGGTAATTCAAAGATCATCAATGCATCATAGTCCAAAGTCCCCTATAGTCCTCGGGAAAGGTAGGTATGAGGTATCCATAGGTAGGGACTGCACAGAAGGTCGGGAGTAAGGATTTTTGTGTGCAACAAAAATAAATAAATAAGAAACTAAAATAAAACAAAAAATATTGTCAAGCATGCACCCCCCGCCCCCCACAAATGTGGCTCAGCTGTTCGTCTTTAGCCCCCCCTTCACCCCCCCCCCCCCACCCCACTCCACCCCCGCTCAGTTAAAATACTTGCTGAGCGGGTCCTAACCGGTAGCTCTGATATTTTGGGTC
>BLFK01000871.1:1398129-1415629 GCA_014634185.1 Astreopora myriophthalma
AGTATTCAAAATGGCACAGAAATGGTATTTTGGGGATGATATTTGTCCAAATCATTTTGCTTGGCCATACAGGACACCCATCATAGAAACCACAGGATTTCACCAGTCAAGAATAGAAATAGTTGACTTCATCATCACAGTCTATTACAATAAATTAATTTTGGCATAGCTGGGGGAGAGTTCCACCTAACTTATTTTTTATTCTTTCTTCTAATCTTTGCTCTCTGGGTGGTCATTAGTCTATTGGGTTGGCACGACAATGTTTCTAGTATCACTAACCTTTTTTATGTACCTTGTGGAGGATGTTGATGGTCCATTTGTGTAACTACAGTATTGACCAAGTGTTTTGTCAGAGCAACGGCTATAGTCCCTCAGTTTGGGACCTTCTTCAGCTTATTGCAGACATTTGCTTGAAATTCTGCTAATTTTCAATTTTTTTTCGTAGGACGTGGAAAGTGATGATAGTGATCCCAGTGAATATTGTGAGTTGTTCTCTTGTGACTTGTTTGATTCCCAAACAATAAAAAAAATGACAGCTAAGACCAGTCGACTATACAGACCTGGTCACACAATCTTCCTCAATGTTGGGGAAGACTGCTTCACAAGACACATAGGGCCGGTTATTTAAACGAAGTGCAAGTTAGACCGCGGTTTACGACAATCATGTTACCTCCAGACCTTTCTACAAGTGAGCTGCGTTAAGAATATATATGCTTTTCTCCTCTGCTCTTGCTTTCTCGAAACTGTTTTCGGCAATGAACAGCCAAAATATACTAGTGTTTGGGAAAGTAAAAGTGACTTGGAACGCGGTTTTGTTAAGCGCCGGCTAAACTCTGTCTAAATAACCGACCCATAAGGTCTGGATAAGAGGCAAGCAAAGACAAATTCTCAACTCAATCGGAACACAATTTGCACCTTGCAGTGTAAATAACATAACATAGTTAATTGGACATCCATTCCTTAAGTTTAGTACTTTGATTCTCCTAGCACACTGGTGTTGAAAAGGTTAATGGTCCACTTTAGTGTAAAAGCCTGACAAGGTCTGACAAGGTGTGTTTGATTAGCAGATCATCATCAGTTTGTTGTTCCAGCTCTTTCTCTTATTTGTTTTGCATAATATAGAATTTTGACAGGTTTGTATACCAAGATCAAGCCGCAGTCTGCGGATGAATGATGAATTTTGGATAATCTTTTTAATGTGGAGTTTATTTGCCATGTACTAGCACTGTATTCCAGAGAAGACAAACATCCTCTGACAGTCAAATTCACCAACAAAACAGGGAAAAAAGTGCGACTGTTTTGGATCAACAAGAAAGGAAGGCGAAAGAGAAAGGGAAAGATAAAAGATGGCCACTCAATGACTATCGATACCTTTGAGACCCATATCTTTATGGCTATGAATCGGAGAGTCAGTCGTGAGCCACTTTTAATCAATGGCAGTCCAGTGTTCTATGCATTTCCATACAAACAAGGTGACAAACATGTGGATGTGGAAATATGCAGACCTGCAGGTATTAAGTTAGTTGCTCAGCAGCTGTAATGTAAATTTATAAGACTACCATTGTTTGTAAAACTGATTCTCAGGCAGTCATTCCAGAGGATTTTCTCTGTATATTACACTTATGAACAGTAACACATAACTTTGATGAACTTGTTACGAAAGGTCTTTTGAACATTCTTGCACCTTTACTACATGCATACATGGAGCTATACTCATTTACAGCACATATAGACCTGTGGGCAGGGTCTGATGTTCATGCTGCAGAACAATACGCAAGTGTTGACATAGGAAATAAGCTCAGGTACTATGTCCTGGGAAGAAACACTGGCTGCATACAATTCCTGTAAAATTATTCACTGGAGTTTTTGTTGAAGTCGTGCTTGTGGAGGGCCCTTTGGTTTATGTGGCAGTTTAAAATTCCCTAGAGACAATTTTCAGTCTGGCATGTGCAAAACTTGTTAGTTACAGTGGTTGACAAATGACACTTTCAAGTGGTTTGGATGGGTTTTGTTTCCTATTATTAGCATGGTATAAATGATAGTTAATATGTTCATTTTACAGCAAGTTCCCTGGACAAACTGAAATCAGATGCACATGTGACCATCCCAGTGGAAGTGAAGTTTGTTAACCGGACAAAACGCGAGGTTCAGTTGGAGTGGATTACTCCTCAGGGCCGCCGTGAAAAAAAGAAAGTTCTGCCCAGAGGCCGCTGCTGGCGAACCACTTCATGGGAAGGTCATTACTGGGTCTGCTCTGACCCTAAGCATGAACAGCATTTGTTTGCATTGAACTATGGCTTGCATTACAGAGTGCATAAGACAAGGAGATTAAGGCAAAGAGTTGTGATTACTGCAGGTGAGATTTATCATTCATTTCTTGTGAAACATCTCACCTACTATTCAAAAGGTCTTAATACAAAGAGTAGCGTGTCGCTACTGTTACGATATAAGTAATGAGAATTTTCTAGAGTTTGTCTTAGTCGAGAACGTTCTAGAAATCCAGGGTCGTCAGTTTCTGTTACTAGGTTAATGGTCGTAAGTCGCTATTGATTGACTGTTATGTAACACTGTTGTTACCTAGAAGTTTTTGGAACACCATTGGTATCTTATGTAAGCAAGGTCAAGACTAACTACAGTGTATGTGTATGTATCTGTGAACAACTAGCAAAACTTGGTGTCGAAAGGTTAGTGCAATCCATGAGCTTTCTCCTTGTTACTGGAGGTCTTTTCGTGTTGTCTGTGGCGGACAGTTGTCAAGCATATGGCTCATGGAGTACTGCACCGGTGTATACTTCTACAATACCGCTAGAGAAATCTCCAGATTCTCTAAAGCTACAAGACAGATCGCTACGAAGGGATAACTGGTTACACTTTAAGAGAGCATGGCAAATCTACAAACAAGCAACTGGGATCAGTAAACAAGAGGGATCAGTTGGCGTTGCTCATTTTCTGAATGTCATTGAAAGAGTTGTTCCGATCTTTGATGCTTTTACCTTCGAGGAAGCCAGTCATCAAAGCGCCGACAGTTTGAAACACGTACTAGCCAAATAGTATACGATTCTCGATGTCTGCCGCAACAATGTCTTTTCAACAAAGGGGGCAAGAACGCTCCTGTACTGACCGGTACTGTAAAACACTGATGCGTCTCACCAAACACTGTGGCTTCGCAACCCTCCGAGACAGCTTGATAAGATAGAAGAAATTACTCAAACAGAAAGATTTTACTTTGGACAAAGCCTCATCGCATCAGAAATGTCCATGGAAGAGGCCACTGTCAATCGTGTAAACCTGGCAAGAACTAGGTTTCCTAACATCCGAACTGGAAATCGCATACACAGGCCATTGATAAGAAGCAGACCACTCCTTTCAAACCCAAAGAGAAAGGTTCTGTCAACAAAAACATTGCAGCCTCTGTCAAGAGTGGTGAGTGAGTGGTGAGTTCATGTTCCGTTGCACCATTCATGAGATGAAGAAATCTGCCCCGGTGTGCCCTGGCAGCTGTCGGGAAGAAACGCGTAAAATGTGGCAAAGAAGAACAGTTTTGCGAAAAAATGTGGCTCTAGCTCAGTGAATCATGTAGAAGTCTGCGAAATCTTCAGTCATAAGCCCTCCTCCAAGTCAGCTTACGTGACAGATCTCCTGAACAACAAGACCGAAGTCCTACTGCAAATCGATACTGGTGCGTCATGTATCATTCTACCCAATTGCATGTAATTAGGTACTCCAGGTTTACTGGCGGCAACCAGTGTAAGAATCTGGAACGGTCCTATACAAGGCTGATCATGCATAACAAGTCTGGTTACTTGGACAGATCCGTCTTCACTGAAAGGAAAGGAAGACAATAAAGAGTACTTTACTACATAGTGAAGCAATATTTAACACCATTCCTCTGCCGAAATACCTGCGAAAAGATAAGATTGGACAAAATCTTAGACACTGACGTGAATGCTATACTCAAGATGAAACAATTGATATCCCCTCAGATGTCAAAAATGATCCTATCTTATCCGAATTCACTGCATGATGTCTTCACTGGAGTTGAATGTCTTGGAGTTGGGTGTCTTATTAAAAAGGGCGAATTTTGTAATTTTTCGCCAATGCAACCGTTATTTGTATCGATGTATACTACGGATAAATCGTTTGTGCTATGAAAATGTGATAACTTAAATGCGTGATGTTAAAACTAAACTTGTACCTGTCAACATTTTAACACATCGGATATTCAGCCTTATAATACGTGTTCATCCGAAAATCTAACTTAGAATCCAGAAAGAAAAAAATTCACGAGTTGGTGCTACATGGGCGAATGAGTTGCTGGCTTGTGTAGAACCGCAGAACACCTTAAAACAGAACTTTGTAACAGAACACTTGAAAACAAGATTCTCTTCCTCTTACTATCCACTACTTCGTCTACTATCCACTATGTCTTCAGAGTTTCGAGGATTTGCAGTGACTTGGAAGTTCAAGCATCTTACTACCTTAGCGCCCTGTCCTCAAGCCAACGGGATGGCTGAAAGTGCAGATAAAACATGTGAATCGGTTATGAAGGAATCTCTTCTATCAAAGTCAGATCCCTATCTTCGTTTATTGGATCACCACAACGCTCCTACAGCCGTAGTTGGCATGTCACCTTCACCTTGCCATGCAAGGTCTTTTTTTTTTAATTATTATTTTTGTTACAACAACACTAACATATACGTAACAGGAAAGACGTTCCCCTAAGGCAACGTCTTTTGGTCGTCAAACCAGGACACTCATACCCTTCTCGGAAACTCTACTCAAGTCTGACAAATCAGTGAATGATATAAAGGAACGTGTCAAGCGAGCAAAAGCACTTCGACCAACACACTAAGCAACTTAAAATTGCTCCTTGCAGCGACATGGTTGAAGCCAATGGAATAGTCTACAGGAGAAACCGCAAGCAGCCACGTTCTATCAAGGAACCCCTACTAGAAATCTACCCTTGAAATGGACGAACATGACCATTGGAATGTACACCCCCTACCAGAGAAGACCCAGTTCCTCACATGTGTAAGTAACCGCACCCAATGCTCAGAAAGACAGCTACACCCCTCGCCCCAGACTTCTCATCATTCTCCTCATCATGAACACCAGAGAGGAGTGGGACTAGAACAAGTGAAACATGGTCACGATATGGACCTATAATTAAGCCGCCTCAGAACTTTGATCCTGATTGGTACAAATCTCGTAAGCATGAAAACTCTCACAATTACGTTATTCATATACCGGCTGTAATCGAATCACGGACCAGATTTAACTGAAACACTGCAACAATAATGGTTTACCTTGAGTGATTTTTGTGACAAGTTAACATGATATTTACCTTTATTAGCAACTGACTCACCTTTTCATAATTTACACTGTTAATATTAAATTTTCACCATTGATTTTTTTGCAGATATGAAAATATCTGGAAGCAGCAGCAGCAGCAGCAGTGACTAAAATACTCACAAGAACCGCAGTCAAGATTTGCTTCCAATGGCAAGGAATGTTTCAAATTCCAAAATTTACCATTGATCAAATATTATTAAAACATGTGGTGCGGCATTACATTATCAGTTGAGAGGGATCCTACTAAAATTTTATCTTTCAAGTGAAAAATAAAGTAGAGCAGTGTCAACACTGGATTTACGAGTCATTTTCACCACCCCATGAGTACTGATCTCCTGGGGTGGGTTGGGCTGCATTCCCATTCAAGGGATTTGGTTTGAAAATGCTTTCTATCAAATACTGATTATTTTTCCTTTGCTGTCCACCTTATATGTGTAACGCTCTGAGTGCTGCCGCTACCGTATTGTTTATCTTCCATTTACTGTCTGTGACGTGGGTCCGGATGACCCAGGAAACGTAGAACAAAACGTAGAACAAAACGTAGAACAAAAACTTACACAAACCCCTTCCCACAAACACACGACTCACCAACATAAATTTAAAAAAAAGTACGGATGATTTTAATTTAGAAACTAATTTAACTACAAGTATGACAATTACTATAAATGCAACCAAACCTTATATAAAACTAATGTACTATTTACACTAAATATTTACAATATTAACAGTTCAGTTCCTTCTTCTAATTCCTTGAATCTTGTTGCCAAACCGACTTTCAAACAAACGACCATCGACCATCAACCAAATTCGCTCGCCTTCGAATCCTCCAGTCTCCCTTTTAAAACTCTCTTACTTAACTTCCCCTCTCCGTGCTCAACTTTCAGCTCTCTCACGTGTAGCTTCGTCTCGTCTCTTCGTTACCTTTTGAAGCTTCCACGACTTCGAAGCTCTTTCAACGAGTCTCTATCACTCTTCAGTCCGCGGCGAAGACAAAGGAGTTCTGTCTATGAATTCTGGCCGCTTCCTGCCAATGGTTCTCAGCAGTGAATTTTACCTCTTGCTTCCAGCCTTTACGCCCTTCCTTCGATCCTTCCTTCACAAACTTCTTAGTTTCGTCAACAGTTTCCTATTCAACGTTCACCACGCCTTGCTTGCTTTTATATGTCGAATATTAATTCCACAATAATTAATTCTTAACATCTGACTTACACTTATTGTTTTAACGGTCCTACATTTACAACACTATACTAAATCAACACTTTAAGAACAAATAAACTTACAAGCTATTTTTAAGGTACTAATTACGGTTTATTACAAAGATACGTTAACAATAAGTAATTAACACTAACGAAACATACTATACAAGTAAGGACAAAAGAATTTCATGACACTGTCCTCTATGTTTGTTCGCTCCATAGTCTCTACTTGACGGTGATTCCTTAGTATTGCATTGTGCATCCTCACTGCGCATAATTCCTAGCGCTATTGGCACGCGGAGAAAACTTGAGGGATTTTTCATTGACACTAAGCATGATCTGACGAAGAATGGTCATTTTCTTCTACACGAGCTTGGTGATTGTTAAGACAAGTAAACGTCACGATGGCGTCTGCCTCGATACGTTCCCGCCTTCGGGAAAACCCGAGTGCCAACGCAGGCAAACCAACATTACCTATTGTTAGTCAAGTGACCTATATTTTTAGTAGTGTACCTCGCTCATTGAGGGCTTAGCCAATCAAAGAGCCGCATTTCGACCACGTGACCAAAATAGACAAATCAGAGCATGATGTCATTAAGCGTCCGCCATAGATGGACACTAACCTCGTACCCAGATCCTACTTGTGATTGAAATGTAGGCTCTGGTAAAGTTCCATACAAGCCTATTTTTTATTGGCTGGTTGGTCTGAGCTCTTCCCTGCCTTATCGTGCCTGCCTTTATGCAAACACAGAAATGAATAATGATGTCGGAAGTTTTGAGTAGATGCCGATTGTGTGGTGTGAAGCCAGTTGAAAAACTT
Source organism: Astreopora myriophthalma (assembly GCA_014634185.1). Lineage (NCBI taxonomy): Eukaryota > Metazoa > Cnidaria > Anthozoa > Scleractinia > Acroporidae > Astreopora > Astreopora myriophthalma. The sequence continues at coordinate 1,405,498 of BLFK01000871.1, forward strand.
CATTTCTTCCCTGGAAAGGCTAATCCCTTGAGTTAACCAAAATTATTTCAAAAGTTTGCGAGATTTCCGTGAAAGAGGACGGCGGATTGCCAAGATTTTGTTCAAGGAGGTGTTAGAGATTGGAGTTGCCATTTGATCAGCAATTGAAGGTAGAAGCTGATACATGAACGATTTCCCGAATCCAGTTGGAAGTATAACTAAGCAATCCCGATTTTTAACGATAATTTCCTGCAACGCTTCCCTTTCTTTCAGCTTCAGTTTGAAGTGTTTTTGTCGTCTGGACTTGAGGACTTTCGCAAGAACACCCTCAAAACAATCCATTTCCCGGCAGTGTTCCGGTGCCTTCCAGAGGACAGACAGCGGCCATTAACATCACGGTAGGCAAAGGATTATGGAAGGTCCCGTATTTCGGTCTTTGCCAGACCTCCCTCGCGCTTGGCCATGGGAGCTCTGGGTACAAGACTAGATGGACACAAGACCGTGAAAATGGACTGTTGCAAGATCCATTTTAGCTATGCATTGAATGAGACGGCACTACGCCACTGGGTCCAGGTCTCTGTGACCTGAAAATAGAAGGAAGTCAATGCCCAACAATTGAACTTGTGCCCCCCAATTTTTCTTTTTTTTATTTATATATAAGCAAAATTGAATCACAAGAACACAAAAGTCAAGCGAGCCCCAGTTCCTTGGTGGGTTTGTATTGAGAAATTGCGTGACTTTGGGTAGGCCTAAGACCCTGCACGAAATGAAAACATTCCAAGGGCGGGCAATGGTGTTGGGCGGAATACCTGTGATGCCCGGCGGCCAATCACGTCATGGCGTCGAACTTTTCTAGGTTCACGCAGGGAATGCGCAATCGTTCCAGGAGATCATGTTTGCGGATCCCTCCCTTGTACCCCACCAGAGGTCGGCTGACCGTGCCATGTTCGAGATACAAGTCGTCGTAATCTTTGAGTTGTTGCTAGGGTGCGGCACGTTCGCTCTCATCTGGACGTAGCGCGCCCACTCTGGGTTCTCCACTCCCAAGCCAGCGACGAGCTTTACACAGCTCAAACTCACCATGAGACACAGTTTAGATAAATTCGCTTTCAATTATTTTTATTACCATACAATTGCTAATGCCTTGTTTCACTGGCCAGTAATAGGAGCTATATTACAAAGGAAAATGTGAGAAACGACGGACTGCACAGCATGTCGAAAAAATTCAAACGACAGCTAGTGCTTCTACGCCGATACTAAGGCCATTACACCAATCAACGTGAAGAACCATTTGACCACTCACCGATCGTACAACACATAATTACACTGCAAATATTTCACGACTGTAATACAAAATAGTTCATCTGCTTGTGCTTGGAGTCTATTCTTCAAGGCAAACTGCTTTTCAACAAGCTCTATTAATCATTTCACGCTTGATTCACATTTAACTCTTGGATGGCTTTCACACGTTGTCTTCATGCTTATTTTAACCAAAATGTACATGTAAATAAAAATAGAGTGATTGGCCAAAATAAAAACAATACTTCAGCTCTCATTTAAGAATTAGTAGCTGAGAAATGACACTTTGCGTTGATAAAACTTGGCATGATATCTTGTCCCTTGCAAGTGCCTTGAAGTGTCTATCACCTCAAAATACTTTTCCGCTGCAATAATTCTCTGCACTTTTCCCAAACATATTTTGTTGCTCTACAAACTTTTTACTGAAGACTCACATTTTTTACTGGTTTCCAAAGGTGGAAAATCTGGACATAGTTTGATCTTCGACCGAGCAAGGAAGGGGAATGGGTTCAATACCGGGTTGACGTCACAAAACTACTTTGCATGGCTGTTTTCAATGAACAATCCCAATGCAAAGTACTTTGTGACGTCAACCCGGTATTGAACCCATTCCCCTTACTTGCTCGGTCGTAAATCAAGTTACAGCTGTTTTTTCCAACTTTTGAGAGCGTGTAAATCAGCCGATCTGTAATAAAAGGTCTTTAAAGCAAAAAATATGTTTGTGACAATTGCAGAGAATTATTGTAACGGAAAAGTATTTTAAGGTGATGGGCACTTTAACCAGAAATGAAGGGGAAATTTTAAGGTGTTGAAAAATCCCAAGAAATTCATCTGGGCCGAGTTGCCCGAGGTAAGGTTAGTGCTATCTCGGGATAAATACCATGACAATCTACAGGTTTTGATAGGACTTAACCAACGGTTTGCGTTGACCATGCTTCAAGCAGATCAGCCCACAAGGAGAGAGAAAAATCTCAGCGAAATGTGGGAATCGAACGCCACGAACCATTACAAGTCTCAACGTCCAGCAGGATTTCATGGGATTTCTTAGCACTTAGAATTACCCTTTTTTTAACGGTTAAGTCTATCATAGTTAAGTGCTAACCGGCCGACATACCCTTCCGGTTGGGTCGAGCCACCTGCTTCGATCGCGCGAGCGACCTAAACATAGGAGACCAGACACCTGTTTGGCTTCCTTGCATGACTTAAGCGGGTAGCTAAACTTACTTTGAAGGGACGGCTGCTAGTCTACCTCATAGAGTTTGTGACCTACACTACAGACCAGTGGTGTGTAGTCTAGTTCACAAGAGAAAGCCAGCCTTCGATGCAAAATGTGCTGTGTAACTAGCTGCAGCGAAATCCGGCGCCATTCAAGAATGGTCACAGTGCATTCCTGGCCCCTCCCCCTTCTCAAAATGAATACATATACCACCACAAATCTCATAACAATAGTTTAGAAGAGAGTCATTACAAATTCCATGTGCTGAGGCAACTACGACAGGGTGTAGAGATTGTGAAGCCAGGCTTCATTCTGCGTTTTTATTCTTGTGCAAATCCTTCGGTTTCTTCGATTGCGAAGGTCAGCTTTTCAACTAACTGTTCATAGCTCTTGTATGGTGGAAGATCCAGGCGGTTAAAACTGAAATGACAGATATGAAACCAGTCAACGTTACTGCCACTTGAATTTAAACAGTTAAAACCAGATGCAATATGCGGCTTACCAGGTGTGGCTGCGCGGCAGCCACGTTTCCTTGCCAACCTTTTCAATACAAAATTTCTGCGGTCCGTTGCTCCCTGGAAAAGTTACGTAAACTAATGTGAGTTCCTCCGAAACAGTCTCTTTAAAGAGGGACAGGAAATTTAGAGAGGTTAATATGTAGTTCACTCCAGAGAACACTTGAGATGGCATTACTCACACCTGAAACTGTATTAGTCACTTTACAGTTAGTAGTTACTATGGTGACTTAAGGTGGCTCTATATAGTATTGTACAAAGCTTTGGATATTACATACGCATAAATAATTTTTCCCTTGGCAAATGTTTATCACATAGCACTCGGTAAAAGAGCAATAATAGAAACCTACAGCCTTAGACTACGTATGGATGACTCTTTCAGAACCTAAAAGTTGTTGCTATGGCAACTACTGACAGAAATGCTTGGCTTGTTTTTTGAACATACTTGACTTCTAGGGGGTGTTTCTACGTTTCTACACGGTGAATTTTCTTTGTTTTGGGGGAAACAGAGTAAACATCCAAGGAGTTTCAACTGACAAAGCTACAAGAAAATCTGTACTTAATTTTCGAAGGAATTCGCAATTTTCGTTTTTGACGCGTATGACATTAATGTATGTATAAATTTGATGATTTTTTCGTAACAGCGAGAAAATTCTTCAAGTTAAGGTGGCTCTATATAGTTTTTTGGCGCGCGAAGCATGGGTACGAATGGCCCGAGCGCAGTACCTTAACTTGAAGAATTTCTGTTTTGATGACGTCACGAAAAACAAAGATTTTTGAGTGATCTTAAAACGCATATTGGGCGCGTTCCAGACGGTGAATTCTTTTAAAAATTGGCACATGAATAGGAGTTTTCTTTTTCTCGCTGTTAGCAAAAAATCATCAAATTTTATACATACATTAATGTAACACGCGTCAAAAACGAAAATTGCGAATTCCTTCGAAAATTATGTACAGATTTTCTTGTAGCTTTGTCAGTTGAAACTCCTTGGATGTTTACTGTTTCCCCCAAAACAAAGAAAATTCACCGTGTAGAAACGTAGAAACACCCTCTACAAGTCAGGTATGTTCAAAAAACAAGCCAAGCATTTCTGTCAGTAGTTGCCATAGCAACCACAGTTAGGTTCTGAAAGAGTCATCCATACGTATTCTAAGGCTGTAGGTTTCTATTATTGCCCTTTTACCGAGTGCTATGTGATAAACATTTGCCAAGGGAGAAATTATTTATGCGTATGTAATATCCAAAGCTTTGTACAATACTATATAGAGCCACCTTAAGGTACTGCGCTCGCGCCATTCGTACCCATGCTTCGCGCGCCAAAAACTATATAGAGCCACCTTAACACGACTTGGGACACAACTTGGGATGCCGAATTAGGGAGTGTAGGGCTCCTGGTGGTGCCCTATGCTTAATCGGTAATTTTCAAGCTAACTTCGACACTTTCTTCAAAGTCAGTCCAAGTGCAAGATCTTTCTTTTGAAAATTAATACTGATTACCAGTTTTGAACTTGGATTCGCTTTTAAAGAGGCTAAACTTAAACTCGGAAAGGGTGAAAACAAGAAAAGTTTGTAAGTCCACTCACCCATGAGCTCAGCAAAGCCACCAACAGGCAGACGACACGTTCCAGTCACAAACTGCAACAAACGGGTCCTTTTCTCGTTGTCGAATGAACGGAGTGCCTGTAATAAAACCATTCACTTATACGTGGTACGACAAAAAAGTCCAAAGCGTTAAAGACAACAGACGCGTTAGGTTTTACACATTTGAAAACCTTCTACACACATGTACAGACCGATGTACAACATGATATTTTTGCTGCATTGTTGTTCTTGTGCATTGTTGTACTTCCGCTCAAGCCCTTATTTTCGTTTGACATAGTTTAACATCATGTAACATCTCGGAATATTGCGCTGCAAAAGCACATGCGTTCGTTTATTTGCGTTAGTTCTTGCGACCTTTAATTTGCGGTGGAATTACAGTTATTAGGAACTTTATCCAGCCATACAGAGACGATAATCGGTGAGATTTCGTTTGTGTTATTTGTGATATTAGAAGTGTAAGTATTTCATTATTCTGCCTTTCATAAGTCACGGCCTTTGTTGTAAATTTCGCTTATGCTTTCGCTTAGATAGCCTTATTTTCTTGTCTTAGTTTGACGTTAACCACCTGGATCGTGAAATATAATTGATCGTTCGTCGTCAGCCTCCTTCTACGATCTGTGTGATCTTCAGTGCTTCGATATCCATCTCGTGTGCCCTCTACTGGAGTTCTTAATTGCGCAACGAAGGGAATTTAATTTGCGAGCCTTGAGCTACACCGTGTTATGGCAGTTTGTTCTATCCTGATTCGACTGTCATTTTCCACAATGAGGGTTCAAAAAGAGGATACTCTCAAATGCAGACTTGTTGACACGGCTACACAGCAGATACTAAATTGAAAACGGTTCGTCGCTTTTTCCTACAAAGTCAACACTGACAATAGGTATGCGTACCTGCCAAAACCATGTGACCTGTTTGCTGTTCCTGGTGTAGTGACGATACACGGAGTTGGCCTGCCAGTCATCAACATCGATTTCTTGCATTCCACACAACATCAACTACAACACCGACGTAATCAAATGACAACAGTTCACAAACACAACATCACATTATCATCACAATGATTTTGGCAGTTTGGTAGAAAATAATGTACAAATACCTCAATTTCTTTCTCATCAAAGTACTGCAACCAGTACAAAGGAACAACTTCATTGAATCCATCTAAGAAAGATTTGGTTTGTTCTTCAATACCACGATTAAACCGCCACTGGGTCATAAGCCTAACGATAACAAGAGTTAGACACTTAAAACTTAACAAAGTATTGAGATATAACCAGTAGAGGCAACAAAGAACATTCTTGGTCATTCGTGAAATCATAACGAACTTTATTAAGTGTCAAATCAATTAGTGCTGCAGCACTAATTAGGGACATCAACGGATATCTGATCTTTAAGGCCAGGGAAAAGCGGAGTACCCGGAGAAAATCCTCTCGGAAAAAAGTACAGAAACAACAACAGCTCGGCCTGTATACGACGCCAAGACGATCATCGAACCGGACTACATTAGCCCAAGACGAGTGCTCTCATAACCGAGTCAACCCAGCTCCCCAAGATCAATTTCAAATCTTGGTGCTCAACCTCCGCTCACAAAGTGCTACGCAAATCAAAGCTATCGAAAAGATCTTTCTTCGCAGTGTCGTTTCTAAACAACAAAAACAACCTGTCAAAACGTGATTTTTAGAAACACATTTCGCAAAAATGCGACTGGTAGACGTGAAGAATATGGGAAAGTTCCAGATGAAATTAAAATAACATAATAACTTACGACAAGTACTCCTCTTTATTTTCCTCCGTAACCTTGATTTCAGATCCGTTAGGTTTCAAGTCATGCGAGGTTATTTTTCCTAATAATTCCATGTCCACTGTAAATTCCATGTCTAGACCGCATTCCTCTATATTGTTTTCCCTGTAGTTGAAATTGATAAAAATGCGTTAGTGTGTACGACGTTCCATTGCACGCTGCAAGGAACAGTTTCGCAAAACCATCTAAACGGCGGACAGAACGCCAAGTAAAACCGAGCTCTTATACACGGGAGAAAGGGGCGAACTCAACGCGCGTATTATGCATACCCAGTGAGATATTTTTGGACAACCAACCATTTCCTTACAGAGTTCCTATTTCGTGACTGATGCTCCGCTGGGAAACGTAATCTAATATGACCTTGTCTTAAATATGGTGAAGCAGTTCGGATCGTTTTCACATAACCTCACGGCGGCCATATTGGTGTACTAAAACAAAGAAACGGCCGTCATGTTGGTGTACCTAAACAATCTTCGGGGAATTGAACTCCATTTTTACGCAAATATTTCCTTTTGCTTCAGTAAATCAACATGGCCGCTGGTCACGTGAGTAAAAACTATCTATTTTAATACTAACACTTGTATAGGAATATTTGTTTGTAGATTAACCTAATTTTAACACTTGCATAACATTAGACAACTGTACTACGTACTTTATCCAAACCAGTGAGTTATAAAACTCAGGATCAATTGACTCCAGATCTTTCATAGTTTGCTTTTTGTTTAACATTCTCTTATAGAAGGGTAGAGTGAAACCCCTGTCGATGAACTTTCCATGATAAAGAGCCTGCAATAAACACATTTCAAATGCCTGTTACAAATAAAAACGGACTTAAAAATGTACACGATGAGAAGTTGCCATCTTTATGATGTCGTTTAGTAAAGTAACTTTGATAACCTCAAATACAGCGGAAACAACACTTTCTTTCATCCGTTTGCTCAGGTGCGAGCCTGCTTCCTTCCGCCCCCAGCGAGCTTAGCGAAATAATCATAATCATAATAATAAGGGTCTTTATTCATGGTTTTAAAGTGGTACTATGAGGAAATTCGCATCTTTCCTAACTAAGCCATTTTAAAACATAAACATGACGCTGTGGGAGCGTATGCTTGGGCGTTGTTGTCTTTAGATAGGTGTGACGAAATCAGTTTCAGGATTGGCGAGTACTGTGCAGTGCATTCACGAGGTGTAAAAGAAAGAGCAAAGGGAATTCCCTTGTTTCACTCCTCTCCCCAAACTATGAATTAATTCAGTCAAAAAACCATTGACAGTAATTTTCACTCAACCGTTGTCCTCAAAGTCTAGAAAACCTGCGAACGAAATGACCATGTCCACACAAGCCTTATCTTTAATCATCTTAACTCAATTAAATTCCACTGTTACTCGTGATATAAGCTTAAACATGGTCCGAAACGTCATGAAAATTAAAGGCTGACGAAAATCAGCAAAACATCAACAGCAACAATGTCTAGAAAATACCGAAAAGACAAATCGTAGGTCGAACAAAATTAGCTGTGCTTCCTGTCACATTTATCTCCGTTCCTTTGCTGTCAAATGTCCTCTTGGTTAATAAGTTAATCTTAAGTCTTACGTTTTCTGCTAAATCAGTGAATTTCGTGTTCCTTCGGGTCAGTACGCAGCTATAACAACAGCCCACGCGATTGGCTCAGAAAACAATACAACCATGAAAACAAACAACGGAAACAATGAACCCTAACCGTAAAAACAAGAGAGCTGCGTCCCAACCAGATCCAATGAAATTAGAGGTTTGTAAACAGCTGCGTGGTATCTGGTTCCTTCAGCTATTTAGCGTGTGTCTATTCACAGGTTCAATTCGTAGAATTCCTTGCCGCATTGTCAGATACTTTCGGAATGTGTCGATCACTCTCCTTGCCCACATTTACGGCGTCAACGAAACACGGTTCGCACTTTCGTCGCGTTCACCTCCAGGTTCGTTCTACTTTTGTCTGCATGCCCCGTCTTGCCTCGTCTAATTTTCAGAGTTATGCACGTCTATTACACCCTTACTGCACAATTGAGGCCAACCATATAGACATAGCCGTCTAGGAACCTTAGCTTGGGCTCCTCCGCCCAAGCAAAAAGTAGTCTGTACGAGAAGAATGCTGTTCACTATTTTCAAATACCTCATTTTGATCCAGAGATATCAAAGTTTTTAAAATATGCAAATTAGCCAAGTGATGACGTTATAAACTTAACCGAATTTCCATCAAATATAATGACAAAAGATATCAGCCACTTTGTATCAGAAATGCTTGATTCTTTGCAGAAAGGTTACTCTAGATTTGCTCCATAATATGAGCTACCAGTTGTATTACCATGGCAACATACTGGGTTCCAGACTTCCCTGATATTAAAGGCTTTGCTAAGCACCTTTGGCGTTCTATTTTGATATTTTGCTCATGGTGCCTCATCTGCATGATCCAGCAAGCATATAAATATGTTAGGTCGAGTTTGTGACCTTCTTAAAAAGTTTTTCGAGCTTAAAATCACCAAAAATATTGAAATCAGAACGGGACTGGAAAAGAGTGAGTCGTCATGGGAAAGAAATTTTTTATAGTCGTACGTGTGTTGCCGGTAGAACTATTAGCCTACCAAGTTTCAATGGTCTCTCCTGCAAATTATCTTACTTGTGAAATGAAACAATAGATTGTGTTTGTCACGTGAATCACGTGGGCGTGGAGTATTCAGCATTGAATTTACCAATTCACTTTCATAGAGCTTTTGTGGTACAAACATGGCTGGTCGGTTTCGCTCTCCAAAGAGTAAAGAAGAAGAGACCAGTCGAGTGTCGGAAGCCACTCCGAAAGCAACGCAACACAACACTAAATAGGGTAGAAAAGTCTTCGAGGAATGGCAGCAGCGACGGCAAAATAAATGTGCACTGTCAGAACTTGGAGTGGCCGCTCTCAAATGAGAAGATGTTCAAGATCTGACAGTTCCACTTGAGCACATGTCGCCAAATACGCTTAACTTATGCTTAAGCAAGTTCGTTTGTGAAGGGGCCAAGCAAAATGGAGAGCGTTATCCGCCCAAGTCTTGTTAATTTGTGCGATTAAACCGTCATTGTCAAACTTGTGATTGATTAATAAACTTCGAACAAATTTACAGGACTCGTCTTTATATTAAAGTTAAGCATGCTAATTAGGCGAGTTAGAGATCTTTATAAAAGTTAATCCTGTTGATAATTCAACAAATTCATAATTCATCAACCCCTGCCTTTCCCAGCTGCCTTTTCAAACCCTCCACGTGCTTCCAGGCAGCTTTTTTGTGTTGGGGTTTACAGAAGTACACATGTGACTCAAATACTGCCTATTGATTGGTCATAACTCTTAAGAATTATAAATAAATTTTACAAGTATTTACAAAACATTTCTTAAACCTTTCAGTTTTAACACATGGGACCTGGTAAGGACGCAACATGCTGCGTTGGGCCCTCCTCTTACGTGAGGGGGAGAACATCCTACATGGGATGCGAGGGAGTACACACAAGACTATTCCACTGCCTCAAATCACTTTCCTTAACGATCTGTTGGATCGGTGTGACTTGTTGAATGTATCCAAATCTAAATGCCCTTTTCTGTAGCCTATCAATTTGACTCAAGTATTTAGTATAAGCAGCAAAACCCCACACTCGGACGCAGGAAGTAAAGAACGACAAAATGAGAGAATTAAATCGGATAACCTATAACCATTGCTTTTACACA
>BLFK01000871.1:1420629-1438087 GCA_014634185.1 Astreopora myriophthalma
GTATATCTGCTTAAAGAAAAAAGCACAGCTGTGAAACATTACTGGCTCTCGAAGGAAAGTGGAAAATGGCGGTGGAGTCGAAGCAATATTTAGTAATTATTCCATGAGCGTGCGTTAGATACGAGATGGTAAATTGCCAACGAGGCGTGTAGTGCCGATTTGGCTATAACCAATCTCATATCCAACAAGTGCGAACTGTTTTATTATATTTCATTATTAAATTCATTTTGCCCACGGGAAGTTCTGTTTCCGCCCACATTTTTCAGCTTGGCATTACTTGACGCAATCAGTTTCCATATAAGGTCGTACTGCATATGAGCTGACAACCGAGCTTGAGTGAACCAATCACAACGCCAGTTCGAAAAGCAATATCCCAGGTTGAAATTTAATAAGTTTAAGTACTCTCGACAGACATGAGCAAAGCATTCAATTCTTTGCTCCCATCACTAATGATAAACAAGCTTAAGGCTTATGTTTTTTCCTGAGGAGTCACACAGTCTGATGAGATCGTACTTTATCAGTCAAAACAGTCAAACTAAATGAAGTGGCTGGAAGGATGCTGACCCCTATTGTGGAACATTTTCCAAAACGACTTAACTCACATAGTAAATAATGCCAATCTTCCAATGTATGCCGACGATCATCAATTGTATGTCAAGCGGGACAAACAGTTAAAATGTGTGGAGGAAACGTTGAATAATATCTTAGTGGCACAAAGATAATTTTCTTAAGGGAAATCATGACAATTATAAAGTAATGTTACTAGGAAGGAATAAGGAGAACCCACCATTAATATGACGATTGATGGTGAATCTATCACCAGATCTTAAACTACTTGGAGTAACACTAGACGACAACCTTCACTGCGATGTCCATATAAGTGATATTTCCAAAAAGCAAGTAAGAAAGTTGGGGTAAAAGCCCATTTGAGAAATGATTCCCATGCAAGCTGAGCTACAACTGTACAAACAAGCAATCTTATCTTACATATTGTCACACAGTACAGTATCGCATTTCTGCAGCGCATCCAATAAAACGAAATTAGAAAGAGTACAGGAGCGGGCACTGCATGCAACGTATAAATTATTGATAATACCGCCACATACGATGAACGTTTAAAGAAGGCAGGACCTTCCAGTTTTGCAAACGGAAGACTACAAGATATTTTAATTTTAATGTATAAAGTTAAACGCTCACTGGCTCAAGAGCATATTTGCAACATATTTTATCATCAGGACAACCACTACAATCTAAGAAGTGGTTTTTCTATCCCATGATAGAACAAGAACAGTGTTAGATATTTAGGCCCCTATCTTTGGGGCAAAATAAGCCGCGAAATGCAGTCTTAAGGTATTTTGGCAGCGGTGCGCACTGTTGTGTTGAGCCTACTAGAAGGTGCGTGTCGATGCTGTGCATGCCTGTCATAGTGGATGAATGTGTGTGCGAGTTTGTGCGTGAGTGCTTGTAATTTCACACACATTATATCTTTACTCTTTTAACAGACAGAATGTTCATAGTTGCTTTGTTATGATATACATAGAAATACAAATATATTCTTTTTATTTTCCTTACATATATTTATCTATTTACCTATATATTTTACTACATTCTTAGTATTTTTAGTGTTCCCAATTAGCTTTCACCAAAATACCTTGACACTTAAATAAAGTTCATATATGTATGAAGGTGTGTACACTGTCTGTATCCCTTGAGAGAGCTTTCTAGCAGGTGACGTCTCTTCTCTTCCCCTATGGGATGTTGTGACAAAATGGGGGCAATTCCCAGGAAGTCTCTAAAAGGACTGATACCCGGATAGTTCATAAAAAACCCACGCTGCAAGCAGGGTCTCTCTTCACACAACAAAACCAAACAAGGTTTATGAAAAAAGGATAAGGCGACATTTAATACTATCTAAAAAGGATAACATAACGAAATGAAATTAATCTCTCCAACTATTTATTACTGCACTACTCTGTCAGCACAAGGGCGAGTAACAATAAAACCAGACCCCAAACAGTCAAATTTTACGTTGATAAGATCGATTTAAGAGATCTGAAGTGCGAATTTTCAACCCGGCGAAGTCGCACTTAATTTCCAATACTGGATTATGAGAGTAAAAAAGGAATGCCTGTTCTACGCTCCATAAAATAGAACTGGAAATAAACATTGTTTACATAACACGACAAAAAATGCGCGACCAAGAAGATGAACTCAGGAATACGGAAAACAAGTCAAACAATAGTCTGCCACCTACGTTACCCATCGATATTGTCTTCACACATACTATATAATAACCACAAGTTCTCGAGGAGAGAGAGTAATGATTGGTATTTCTTACCATTGCTATCAAACGTCCAATGAATCTGAAGTACTGTAAATGATCAGGATTCACATATGATGCTATAAAAGATAACAATAATTATATGCTGTTGACTGGTGTAAACTTCCTGAGGTGTTTGGACATTAAGTTCATTCCGACTGCAACTGCAAACCAATGGCACATTACAACAAATAGGTTGTGTCTACACCATTTTAGCGATAGGGACACCAGAGAGGCAAAGGGAGTGGCTCAAAAAAATGCTGCTCCCTTGAGCCGTCAAAAATTTGGCTCCCTGGTGCAAGATGAAATGTCACTTAACAAACACTGAACGAAGTTTGCAATTAAAGGTTCCCTGTGATAGCTACTACTGACAGAAATAATGTGTGATCAATGCGCGGGAGACCCTAAAACCGGTACAAACATTAGGTTACAAATTACAGCTAAAAGCAATATTTGGAACATAACGACTGCAGAACCCTAAAACGCCAAAGGCGACTTGAACACAACAAAACGGACAGCAGAAACTACAAGTTATAACCTGTATTTGTCCTATATTTATTCATGGAAAATGCAGGGGGGTGGGGGGCATAACGGACATTATTGCCGTTAACCGTCAGATGGGCCTAAAGGGAAGGGAAGGGAAAGAGTCCTTATTTGCCAAATGGCTCGGTTTCCTTTGTTCTCGCAGGGGATTATAATGAATATTCCCCGCCAATAATAAATTGTCAGTTATTCCCCTCAAAACATCAAATACACTTGATCAAGCCGGTAATCCACAGTGCAAATTACAACACGAGGCAAACTACACTTAAATATTCAACTCAGATCATGACAATTTTGTTTTCGCAATTTTTCACGCACAGGGATGTAATTTAACTCCCTAGAGACTACATATATTTGTTTCTTTACAAATCTTCATCAGGCTGTTTTGCAGACATCTCAAACAGTGCATTTTCTAGAAAACCTCACCAATGTGTAAAATAAGCATTTTATCGGCCTTTCACTCGGGGATATCAGATTTATTCACCTCTGGTTCACCTCTGGTTCACCTCTGGTCCAGAGGTGAATAAATCTGATATCCCCTCGTTTCAGGCCGATAACCCTTACTTACAACCCGCAATTAGGTACTCCTATCACATGCTCAGCAGGGAAGAAGTGGACATCGTACTACTTGTACCCTCCCACACCCTCTACTTCTTGCTGAGGGCCCCCACTCCCACTTCAGTAATTTTGGCCTGATCTCCAGGTTGGACTTTCTAGATGGCAACATTTCAGTGGAACCATACAATCTCAATAGTCACACTGAAAAATAACAAAGTAGACTCTAGGATGAAATATAATCTAGGCATGACAATACCCCGCTCCCTCTAATTAAATCTTCATTACCTGGATTGATCTGAAGGCTGTAGTTACTCTTATTGGCATATTCAAACAAGCAATACATTGGGTTAAGCACTTCATGTGACAGCAAAAAGAACCACTCTCTGTTGAAGAGAAAAGTGTCAAAATCATTCACCAAACTACAACCACGCCAATAAGAAGCTGCAATCCTACCTTGCAACACCTCCATAATCTAATCCTTCTTCTCCTTTAAAGATAATATAAAGCCTGCGACGCAAGTCATGTGGAGCATACCGCATGACCTGTTAGAGAGACCAACAAGATTATTAGATATGTGCAACATTTAAGTCAACTGTATAAGGTTTGTGCATATTTAAAGACAACTGACGCAGAACTAATATGACACCCACATGACAAAAACGACTACCGACCTGCTGAAATGAGTCCTCAAAGATGTTAGTCCTGTTAACTGTAATTTTCACATGGCTTGGAAGAGCATTAGACTGAAAGAGGAGAGAAAGTACGTATTCACCAACTGTGCTTAACTCAATGATCATTCTGATGATTGATGATCATTCTGCGATGCTCATTCTAACTTCAAAAATAATTTTATATCTGCAGCTCACATGTATACACAGTATAATTTACCAGTGTATATTCCAATATCCATTCGCCTCTTACAGGATATGATATGTATGAACTCATAAGTGGCTTGATAGCTCACTGGGTAGATTAATGTGCAGCACAGGCGAAAGGTCATGGGTTCAAGGCTGAAAGGTCATGGGTCCTAGGCAGGCTTATTTACAACTGCTTTAGTCACCATCTCAACTGCAATGATCATGCTAACTGTCACACATTCACATTTCTTACACAAATATGGTGAGGTTTCAATAGTAATTATTCATTTCTTCAGCACTCTCAGTGCAGTCAGTCATCTAGTCCAGTATTTCTACAGTTTACCCATCTCCAAACATAAGTGCTGCTATGGATTGTGATTTTTGTTTTCTTGCAATTCACTTTTTAACATGTTTGCTTCTATCTGAATCTTACCATTCACTTCACTTCACTTCAGCGCAGTTTCTCTAATGCTTTTGTTCCCGTAATAAAGCACATTAATTTGCATCAACATGCTGCATTGTGGCGGTTTCACTGTCAATTAACACAGTTTTGTCCCTGGACAGCTCAGTTGAATTGAAAGCTAAAGATGACACCTACCAAATCAAGACACCTCACAAGCTGACTATAACCTATGGCAATAAACAACAATGACAAGGAAAATACCTGACAAAGATGTCTAAACTGTCCAACTTTCCATCTAAAGCTTCTTTCATATGCAGGACCTCCAGCACCACCTTTTATGCTACACAAACAAAGGCACCACAACAAGTTATAAAAAGATTAAAATGGTTGCTTTTTGTCTAGTTTTCTCTCTTTCTTTCAACCGTCACAAAACTTGTCTATAGTTATTTGACCGAAGCATCAGCCGTTCAAGCTCTTAGCCTTACTTGACTTGCATTCAATGACAGTTCAAAAAAATCATCCTGGTGTCCAAGTCCCACAAATACACACAATATACATGTATACAGTTCTGTACTCATCACAAAACATCCAAAACACAAGGGAGTGGACTATGTCCATGGGCCAGCAATTAATGGTAATGACAAGCTGTGTTCACATTAATTGGTAGACTTAGAACTCCAGGATCCCAGTCTTACTAGCAATCTTAAGTACAAATGACATGGTCTAAAAATGATTCCATTTGTACAAAATATTTCTGTCTAATTTTTATTGCAGGCGGATGCAATCTTTTCAGCTCTTTTATCCCCTATATTTCACAGGAACATGAAGACCTGGGTAAAAGGTAAATGAAACCATTTCATACACTTATTCTAAAACATGCAAACAGATCAACTGAGGGACTGACCATCTCTGCCAAATTTTAAGCTGTTTTTATATTCAATCCACCAACAATTTTAGTACTTTTGAGCAGCATTCAAATATAAATAAAATTCAACACAAGACAGTTGTTTGACCTGATAACAATTCAACTTTTAAATTACCCAACAGCAATCCCTGTTCTTGGATCATTAAAAGTTGTTGTGCGTGTGTTATGATCCACAAAGTAGGGAATGCCTTCATTTGTGTATCTCATCTCCCAGCCACTTGGAAGAGGCGAGTCTGAACCTACCATGCTGATGAAGGAAAGAATGCACAGTAATGAGCTTTTCTTAGGTATAGGAATGGCAGTGTAGTGCTTAGTGCATTAGACGTTTGGCATGAAAGTCATTTTTGACCTGATGCTTTGCTATTGTGTTCTCTTCTTAAATATGAAACTGTGTACTAACTTGTCTCTGCTCACTTAGGTGTAACAAATGGTTAGTGGTGACAGTGCTGGCGGCAACCAATGGTAGATTACCATTCCATCCACGGGATGCAGCAATACTGTCAGTTGAACACTTACAATTTTATGTGGAGGATTGTGTCATACTGAGATACATGCTCTTTATGATGAATACCACAAAGTTCTGCATTATGTCTAATTCTAAAGGTAACATAAACTATTTAAAGTAATAGGGATAGCGAGACACTTTGGACCATGAGCACACTTCAGCTCTGTGATTCTGATTATCATGCAATGCCAGACATATCTGCAAATAACATACATGGCTTGAGCTGTCATCTATAGCTTCCCTAGATTTTTGAATACACAGGTGTATTTCTTTTTTTACATTTTTCATGGCATGTAGGTGTTCCTTAGACTTAAACTACAATGAGACTCCTCCTTTACTTATGGTACGTAAAAACAAAACATCACAACAACCCTTTCTGCTTACACTTGAGTACGAGGATCTTCCCACTGAGTCGCTCTTGTATTATGGTTGACAAAGTAAACCCTTCCATTACCTTCCACTCTTTTCTCTGAAATGGCATCAAATTAAAACAACAACACACATGCAACTGGTTAATTCTGTTAAAATGCAGCTTTCGAAGGTAATGAAACAAAATAAACTCACCCCAGCCACTTGGAAGGGGACCCAGGGGATCTGTTTCAGGAGAGGAAGCCGTCTGCATAAAAAATACAAGAACAATACCCTTTAACTAACAGAAAACAGCTATCCCATAAATGCCCTCCTAAGCTGCAATAATCTCAATTAAAATCTCATAGAACCTAACGCTCCATTTCACTTAATAGAGAGCTTAAGCAATGGAGTTTTTGAGAGACGTATGTCAACCGGAAGTGGGCGCTTGGTATTCTTGGGCAGTGCTTTCACCCAAATTTTGTGGCGAATCGTCTCTATACGAGTAAACACGCTGAGCCACACAATTGTTGTAGCGTCAAGGCAGTTTGAAAAGGGAAAATGCTTCACTTCCGGTTGACGTAGGTCGCTCAAAAACGCCTTTGCTTCAGCTCCCTAATATCATAAAATCCTGCTGATAAAATAACATTTCACACGTGCACAGTTGCATATCTGTAGGAAGATTGTGATACGAAGCAGAAAAATAATCAGTGGCAAAAACTAAACTTTGTGACTTGCAGCCAGAGAAATCACTGGAGAGCGCAGGGCATAAAGGACAAAAACAGTGAATTTCCTGGGGGAAAAAACAACAAATGAAATTGAAAGTGGCTCAGACCTTTTATGCAGCCTTCATTACTCTTGTTTTTTGTTTTGTTTTTTAACCCATTTGCCCTATCAGTCATCTGATGAAATTTTTATGGTCAAAATCAAACTAATTGCAACATAATTTCTGTCACTTCCAAATGATAGATATTGGTCAACTTACTAATATAGTAAAAGTTCCCTAAAATTCATGTGGTGGAACATGCTTTGATTAAGCATTTTAATATTTCGAGCATGTGCCACAGGTCACCCACTTTGACAAAAGTAATAAATTGGCACATAAAATAAAGTTGTTTTGAGCAGTGCTAAGCTATCTTGAACTACAATAAACTTTTATAATGAACGAAAATGTTCTTCACAGGTGAAAATAAAATAATTAGATTAAAATATGATTTGAATGGTCCCAGACTCAAGGGTATCGCATGGCAGTATTTAGATCCTTTTGTTGCATTGTCTGTAAGTTCTGTACTCACGGATTTTATTTTTGTTCCTGGAGAATATCTACTTGTTATATTCATGGCAGGCTCATGCTGTGAGAAACAGTAAGTCTGATTTTGTTTTACATGGTATTTTTAACACATTTTGGTTAATTTGTAGACGTAATTCCATGTGGCTGAGTAAAATCTATAAGGATTCAAATCATGCATGTTTTTAGAAGCAACAAGGGCAATTTCTGCGACTTCTGAAAACACAAGTGATATTAATCCTTAATTTTACGAGGATTCATGTGATTACATGTCTATGGTAGAGGGCAAAATTACGGTTAAAGTGTTAAAGCCTTTTTTCACTGAAATGCGCCCGATCCAGCAATGCAAGAAGATTTGCTCTACAAACTGAAGAGAAATTAAAGCTATTGAACAAAGTCTTGTTCAAAAATAATTTTATTGTTGAAGAAAGAACTTCAAATAGTAGTTCTTAACTGCTAGAACAAAGTCTTTTTAATGGATAAAAGACTATGACAAATGAAAGCAAAGGACATTTCAACGTGAATGTTTCACCTCTTTCAATGTGTTCAAAACAACAAACAATAAGTTCAAACAGTATGGCAATTCGATTTCTTTCACTGCTTTCAGCCTTTTTTTTTTCCTCATGCTTCAATCAGTAGATGGACTGTTCCTCCAAGCGAAACTTGTTTTGTTTTCTTAAGCAGGAAGCTTGTTTACCTTCAATAAAGCGAAGAAACTCTGGACTGCCATGAATGAATGAACTACAATGCCTTAACGGCCAAACAACTTCGCTTTGTGCGGTGCTTTATCCAAGTTTTTATCAACAAGGCACTGTTAGGGGTTTTAGGGATAAGGGATAAGTGGCAAAATAACTTTAGAGATAAGGGATAACTGATTTAATAATTATAGGGATAAAGGATAACTGAGACAGTTTTGACCCAGTTTTAGTGATAACAGTCTCCGCAATTTTAGGGATAGCAGTCTCTGTAATTTTAGGGATAAGGGATGACTAGACCCCCCTTAACAGGGCCTCATCAACCAATAAGTTTTTACTGTTTAGCATATGGGACTATGATAACCATAGAGAATTTCTTTCTATGGTATAGCTTTGGTATCACCTGATTTGCAACTATTTTTGTTAATAAAAACTCAGATATTGATTATTGTAAACACAAGATTGGCAATTTTGTTCAAAATTCCTATGCAATCATGGTTGCTATGCAACAGATTAACCAATCAGTATCAGGTAGGCCAAGGTAGTATTTGATGGATGTGACAAAGAAGATCTGGCACCTCTGGTCCATCAGTGATCTATGATAACAACGTGGTTCTGAAGCTGAAGAAAGACATGTTTCTAAGTAATACCACCAGCAAGCAATGGCTCATAAAACTACTTGGGGAGGAACTGCAACTTTCAGAATGTAATATTATCCACACCCCTGGAGATGCAGACCTGATGATAGTTCAAATGGCCATTCAGTCCGCCAAGTCAATCACAACAGTCCTTGTGGGAGATGACACAGACCTCCTAGTTTTGCTCTGTCATCATGCTGATACAAGCACTTATGATCTGTTTTTCATTCCTCAGCCAAAGCAAAGGTCAGCGACAAGAAATATTTGGGACATCAAGAAAACCAAGGCTGCAATGGGACAAGACACTTGTACAAACATTATTTTTGTTCCTGCAGTTCTAGGATGTGATACAACATCAGGAACACATGGGATTGGCAAGGGCTTGACTTGAAGAATGCACAATTTCAGGAGAAAGCTGAGGTTTTTAATACTGAAGATGTCACAGTGATATTATTGCAGCTGGAGAGAAAGCCCATGTTTGTCTATATAACAGCTGGTCTCCCAAAAGTCTGAATTTGTTACAATATTCAAGATTCTGCCAGAAGATCACAACAGCAACTTCATTTGTGCAGCCCGAATTTCTCCCTCTGACTTCTGCTGCCTCTGTCTGCCACAGCCTCAGGGTTTACCACCAGCTACAGCAGTGGAGAGGTGTTGCACCCATGCCACAAGACTGGGGTTGGAAATTAGTAGATGCAGCTCATGTGTCTCTGTTAGAGATTATTAGGTGCAACTGTAAATCTGTGGATCCCAGAGATGTTCAGACCTCAGCGAAAATGATGAATGACAATCACATCAATACCCCTCCTAAATCTTTGACAAATGGGTAGATTAGCCCCCCTCGCCCCAATTCCCATTCCCATCAGAATTCCGCCTCAGCATCCAGTTTGATCAGTTTAATTTGATAATTATGTAGAGGTTACCAGATACGCCAAGAAAATGATATACATCATGGGATTTTTTACCTTTTCGAATTATGGACCAAACCCTGTGCCTGTTATGCCAAACATCACTAGATGCTTACATTGATCAAACATGTCAAGCACATAATAGACAAAATACATTTGTATTAGCTAGTAATAATATTTTAGCCTTTTTTGTAATTAAAGTTACTTTTTCCCCTCAAAAACATCTTTTCTTGACATGGGTACCCTGTGGTACATGCTCAAAATATTAAAATGCTTAATCTAAGCATGTTCAACCGCACCAATTTTTGGGAACTTTTAGTATGTTCGTAAGTTGCCCACTAACTATCAATCAGCAGTGACAGAAGTTCTGTTGCAAATTATTAGTTTGACTTCAGCCCACAAGATGACTGAACTATTACTATTTTCCCATGGCTGCATTCTTTTAATTATTATTATTATTTTTTTAATAAATGGAAAACAAAAGAAACCGTTTGATTCTAAGAATGGTGAGATCAGCACAATTCCTCGGAAAAAGTAGGTTTCTTGCATGGGCAATGTCTTGAAAACTCACAGCAATGAGATCTAGATGGATTCAAGGCCATGTGACAAAATAAAAACTAACCGGAAGAAGGAACCTCTGTTGAAAGTTCTGCCTCTCCGTGTTGATTAAAGCTCTATGCTGAATCTGCCAGTTCTCATAATTTCTAACTGTTTCTGCTGTTGGGCGTTGCCATGTGGTTGTTCTTGTATTGTGATCAACATAGTAAGTTCGTCCTCTCGAATCTGTTCTTCGTTCCCAACTGAAAAAAACAAGTTTCAATGTTCTTACTTTACTGCTAGCTTGAAACACACTGTACTACAACTCTTCACTGGCATACACTTAATGATTTGCCTGAATTAAACAAACCTTATTCAGGCTCTGGATGTTTCATGACAACGTCCACAAGAAACCTCACAAACATAACATGCATTAACGTACTTTGTCCAGCACTTTTTCCAACTCAGATCTCACACAAAAAAACAAGCACACTTTTTGTTCCATCTCAAGAACCAAAGTAAACCTTGACAAGCATACATGTAAGCCTTCTACAAAAAGGAGCGCACTCCAATTGTCCCAAAATTTACAGTTATGGTATGTTAATTGTGTGCCATTTTTTGTTACATTCACACTATGTGCACTATGTAACTAGGCTGATATAAAGTGGAAATAAATCAACACACGTTGACAGCTACATGTATTTAGCATGGTTCCCTGAAGTACTAAGAAGACAAAAGACAAACAACTAGTAGCCAATGAAAATGAACTTTCAGTTTTCCAGAAGTGTAACATGCAAAGGACTTCTACTCATTACAAATCAATAATGGAAACAACAACGAATCAGTAATAAAATGTGCCTTTTGAGCACACAAAAAGTAATCCAATGCAATCTAAGCAGCTTGGAGCAGTGGAGCAATCATGATTTGCCTCTTCACGTTTCAACCTCACTGTGAAATTACCTGGTAAGCTATAAAAGCATTCCAAAATTGCCCATGTGGAGACAATTGGATTTGAGGCTTAAGCATTTACACTATTCATGAAGCTGAACCAGCTCAGCCTTGACTTTATCCAAGTACAATAGAGTGGTTCTAAATTAAATCTCATAAAGTCATAACAAAAGTAATTACAGAGCCAATAACAGAAATACTCCCTTCAACCTACCACAAATTTTCAACTTGATTCTACTAACCAATCAGAATGCAAAGTGAGTCAACATAGCCAGTGCTAAGTGTGGGAAAGCCAGAGTGAGTAACTTGCAATGGCTTTTAGTTTGGATCTGATTCGTTGAAAAGTTCACACAAGCTTTCTGATCCAATCATAGAGAGAACAAATTACTTTCAACACTCAACTGAAAACTGCTCTATAATTACAACCAATACTAAATTTAACATACCCTGGAGGTAATGGCTGAGGCCTTTCCCACGCAGTTGTGCGTGTGTTGTGATCTACATAATATATCCTGCTGTGAGGATCAACACGTTGCTCCCAACTGAAACAGAAAAAGCACTCTTTCACTAAAATCATACTTTGATAATGTACAGAACTGGTTCTCTACCTACCCTGGAGGCAGGGGTTCCTCGTTTGCTTGTCTCTGCCTCGTTGCTGGCGTAGATGAAGAGTTCACACTGTTTGCAACTGAAAGCAGAACTGTAATATCAATAACAGGGTTCTAAAAATAGCAACTATGGGTTATTCATCAACAATCTGTTACTTTGAATTTCAAGATTAACTAACAGCTGTGAGAGCTTTCAATACCATACTACCAATAATATCCTATTAAAATCTAGAAACCCATAATAAACAACCCTATAGATAGAAGTAACACAGGACAGATTGTAAGGGTGGTGATGCCTCTTACTTTGTTCAAGAATTTATTATTTTTTGAATGAAACATACAAGTTGCAATCATTTCACAACATTTGGAAATAGGAGTTGGAGTGATAAAAGTAGGAGTTGCAAGGCATGAAGTGCCTTGCCTAGTAGGGGTCTGGGAGTGTCCTCCCCTAGAAAATTTCTGGGCTCCCAGGGATGCATTTTCCTGCAATTTCAAGCACAGAATTATAACTTCCTCCTATACACTGAAAAGTTTGCCTTGCACACTCCTGATCGGTATGAATTCTAAATGTTACAGGTAAACAAAGACACAAAATGGTACCACACAGGTGATGACTCAGTGTTTTCAAGTAAGCCCTCTTCAGACACTATTTTACCATCATAAGCTACCTATCAGATTAGCTGTTCCAGCTGTTTCAAGCACCTTCAGGAGAAGTTCCTTGTAATTATAAGCATGCCCCATCCCTTTTCCCTTTTACTGGCCGTGCTTAAAGCTAATACACATAAGGAGTATTACATAAAGTACTTATTGCAAAAATTGAATATGCTCCACATCTGCTCCACTTTTAAGGCTGGTTTTCACTAGGCGCAAGGATGAGAATGGTTCTATTTTCATCTGACTGTGCTTCCAACTACATCACTAACGATCTAGTGAAAGCTGCTTTATCGGAGTCGCAAGCATGAGCAGAAGAATAAACCAATAATAATGCTCATTCTCGTGCATTGTGTTTGTCACTGCAACAGTGCGTTTTTCATTTGATCGGAAGTGACAGAGTCAGAGCAGTAATCAAAAGGACCGCTTACAATTCTGATGTTTGACTTTTACCAGATTGTAAAGCTGTACTGTTCTGATTTCTACTCGGACTCCAACTCCATCGATAGCAAAAACCAACCTTTACTCAACATTTTCTCAAAGTTAAACTCCATCAAAAAGCATGTGTGTTTGCTGGTTCACAACTCCAAGGTTAAAATATTAACATTGTTTGCAGTTAATGAGAGCAAAGATTTAAAGTATCTGCTAATTTTTTTTTAATCTGAAGCATCACTAACTTTTCACCAGAACTTGTATACTGTGCATGGAAATTAAAATGAATGCCAGATGCAAATTTAGGGGTTGTAAATGGAATTTAGTTACCATGGGATGCCATGGCCGACAGCTCATAGTGAAAACAATGAGTTGCATGATTGTATTTTTTCCAGGATTAAACCATTAGAAAGCAAGATCAAAACTCAAGCTTGAACAAAATGACATGCACTTGATAGTCATTAATAGGGTCATAGTTCCTGAACAAACCGAGAGGTTGTTAACCCTTTCACGCAAGAGGTGCCCCAGTGACGAGTAAAATCATTTGGCATTAGCCAGAGTAAACAGTAAGGTACATTCAGATTTACTGATGACAGCTGGATCCCTCAATGGGAAACTTTTAATGCAGTTAAAGTGCACATAGACTCAAATATTTTTTTGTTTTTAATATGAATTTTTCCACCCAAATCAAATTTTTACTTTTTATGTGCCACACAAGATACACAAAGTTTGCAGAACTAGTAATCGTGTGGACCCTCAACCAAGCTATGAGAGGCATGGGTCTAATCTCGATTTTACATCACAACCTGTTTTGCAATGCAAAAGTTCCTTGAAACTTGAATGCAAAGAATTCTGTGACCTAAAATCAAGAATAAACCCATGCCTCTCATGGAACGGTCATGGAACGGTTCCATCTGACTGCTTGTTTTGAAAACTTTACATAGCTAGTGCAACACATAAAAAGCAAAATTTCGAGGTGACAATGCTAAAATGTGTCTGCTACAGAATTATCTTAACAACGAAAAATGAAACATTTTTGCCTTTAGTTACACTTTAAATGGAGTTAACAAGGAGCGCTATGGTGCCAGTTACGCCCAGAAGTTTTATTATATTTGAACATTCACCAAGATTCCTAGTGCTTGTGACTTGAAGAGTGTGCATGTAAAGTTGTGATTTTTGCGGAGAATTTTTGCGAACTGTTTGGCAGTTATAACCTTTCCTCCCTCCCTTTCGACTGTTTCTATCAGTGTGATTGGTGCATGTCTTGCATACTGCATGGGGGCTCACAGCAGCTTACCAGCACTTGGTAGCCATGAGATCATTTAGGAGACAGGAAACATTTAGGAGCTGGATGCCAATTGTGGAAGCTCCTGGAGATCTCAGCACCCTACCTTAATGATGCAATTGCTAAAAAACAATCAATCAGCTTGGGCTGTCACAGTGGTTATTATCAGTTTCTCATGACCTATTCTTCCTCAACCGATACTTCACAAGACTTCAAGAACATCATCGAAAAACATTATTTTTAAGGAAAGTTGATCATTTAATTTCAAACCCTATATTTTCAAGGTAAACCCTTTCAGTCAAGAAGGCTCACAATGCAGGTCTGACATAGATTCAGGAAAGCATAGCCATGTACCTGTATATTGTTCTGTACTGTTAAATATTGTCATTGAGTGTCAGTGCAAAGCTTTTCTCTGGCACTTTCTTGTTGGGTTTGCTTCAGAATTTCTAGAAGACCCTCACCAGCTCTAATGCTTTCTCTGTGCCTGGGGTCACCTGCTACTGAACTTATGTCACAGAAAACAATCAAGAGAAGACTAAGGCAAATGGTGTACCAAAATGGCAGCCGAATTGAACATTTCAACAATTAAGAAGTGCCACTTGTTTCACATGCATAACTTTTTTACACAGGTAAATGTGGAGATGTGTAGAAACACAGGAGATGTGTAGATTCAGTAAGACACTCTAACACTGTGAGTCACCCATCTCTGTCATTAATGCTGCACGTTGTTAATATTTTGAACTCACTGACTGTTAACATTCAGTCAAAAACAATTCAGTTTAAAATCCAACAGCAAGCCTGAGCTTTAATTACTTTTAAACGCTACATTGTAACAATGAGGGTAATTGTACCTGGCTGTGATATGGGAGGAGCTGGTGGACTTGATGTTGTAACACTGTTCCTGGTATTAACCCGTGGTGACGAATTCTGGGTAGTGGTAGCAGGTGCTGTTCCCAGTGCTCCCGTACTGACAGGTCTTGGCCGAGATGATGACTGCCTAGCGGGTCGCCTCTGCACCTCTCCATCATTTGCCCTTCTAAATTTAAAAACAGGATCAGTCAAAGTAGTAAACATGTACAAAATTAAGACAGACTTATCTGTGGAAAGCCATGGAATTGACTACTGTTTGAGTTTCCTCACAACAGTTTGTATTTACTAACAAATCATGTACAATAATCAACATTAAGAATGCCATCCACCCCATCCCTATACAGAGAACATGTCACATACTATGGGTCACCTACAGTGTAATAATTATATATAACCCAGTGTGGCATCATGCCGCAGCTACACCATCAGACTGTTGTCTCAAAAATTCCCCAGATGTGAAAGAAAACTGGACAATGAAGATGACTGTACTTTTTGACTTAATAGTTCCATCACATCTTTTTTTTAAGCAACAACAACAATAAAGAAAATTATTTCTTTAGCCATATTACTGATTTTGGCTCCACTTATTAAATAACGACTGAATAATATTTTTAGCGATAAGTTAACTTAACACATAAGTGGGGTTTGTGTTTAGTGATGCGTAGCAACTGCATGAGCTTTCAGTGTGTGGGAAATACTGAATTTCCTGTTTAGATGTTGTGGGAATTCTAAATATCATGGACTCTGGATTTTTATCACATTATGATAAAATTGGATGGAGTGTTCATGTTGCAAAACCTGTATAAAGATTCTTTTTCCGTGTAAATTCTGCTTTGTACTCTGCTTTCCCTGCTAACAGAGGTCTCTCACTAACAAATGAAGAGGAGAGAGACCCTCCTAACATCAACAACAAGCCAATTTCATGACTGGAAACAGCATCAAGATTTATATGCTAGAAATCTGTATAATTAGCAACAGGACTTTTCAGCGAATTGTAAACATCCTCAACACAAAATTGTTTGTAATATTTTGGACCTGGTATCGGATTTGCTGTTTCACTGAAACAATCTTGATTGCATTTAGGTCACCAGTTTTCCAGAATTTAATACACTGATTGATGACAAGTTACCGGTAGCTTCTTTCTTTCATTGAACTGTTTCCCAATAAAACCAGTTTGCCTTCAAAAATTTGTGAGAATTCTTATGCCTCATTGCCAGCTGTCATTTTTGACTGATCCACAAGACACGCACATAATTGTCACGCCCTTCCATACTCATCTGATTGCGACAAATTTATAAATCAAGAGGAAATGTACCAAAGCGAAACTACTTTGTTAAATGCAAGTGTACCAAATGTCTACTTTAAATAATAATGGAAAGCTGTAATTTTAGGAAATACTGACAAGTTGATATGGCAACTGTACGCAGTAGCCTTCGGAGTGTACATGTGTAGTATTCACACACATTCACTTTATGTTTCCCAGCAAGTAAATAAAAGAACCAAAACAAGAACACAGTTTCATCAGCTTCATACAAGAACATGGAAGTATATACTTTTTACAGTATTGAACTCAAGGGTCATTAAGATGAGAAATTTTAAATCTACATCAAATATCTTGGGGGCCAGGCTGGCAACCACATGTGAAACATTATCAGGGTAGTTGCCACTTGATAAAATCTAGTGGCACTGGCGACCCCAGGGGTCGTAACACTGAGCCCTGCATAGATAGAGAAACTTAACAACACATAAAGATATATACCACCGTGTAAGAAAGAGAGGCTCTCACACAACCCCCAGACAGCAACAGCAAGTTGATGAAGGAGATGAAGCAGAAGTGTTAAAATTGATAATGAGGACAGTCTTGTACTTTAATTGCAGCACAGCAAGCAGAGAATACATGTACATACAACACTAATTGGAAAAAGCTACATGTGGGTAAATAACGGTGAAATTTAAAGTACATCTCCAACATTTCCTTATACATGACTGCGTACAAAAGTAAAGGTTGCTGCTACAATCCTGGGTATAAGTTGTTGGGACACCTCCCCTTTTATGCTCTAAAACTCACCATTTCAACTACGTCCTTGACATTTTAGAAAAAGAAAAGATGAACAGAAGCCAGTGGAATTGACCCCCCCC
>BLFK01000871.1:1442858-1450358 GCA_014634185.1 Astreopora myriophthalma
CCCCCCCCCCCCCCTGCTTCTTTTTTGGATATAAAAATAAAGATTTCATCACATCTGCCATATTAAATGAGTCTTGCATCCTTAAACTTGTGTGGGAAAAACATTGCAAAAGTACATGTAATCAAAACAGACACCCATGACACAGGAAAACAAATGCATGGAAGTCGTAAAGATTGAGTTACTGTAGAGGCCTCAGTGTGAGCCTCACCTTTTTGCATAAAAATAATTATGACGCTTAATCCAAGGGTACATCATATCTCTGGGACAACTTGGAACACAAGTTCTAGTTGGCCTAATTAGCATGCAAGCAAACAATGTTAATGGTCATTGCATTTTAAGATAGTACTGGCTCCTAAACGAACTGTTTGTGTTCTTCGAAAGCATGTCCTGCTCTCAAGAGCTCTTGCCATTGCTAAACTTGCACTCTACCAGAACAGGTAAACTCCAAGTGACGAGGAATCTCCATTCCTCTGCAAACAGTGTTACAATGGCACCTGCAGCCGATTACTTTGACGTTTACCATTCTGCTGGATGCAAGAAAATACCCCAGGATTCGGGAGAACTCTAGAGGCAAGTGATACTTGTAGGATTCCTATTAATTCTGAAAGTGTTACGTTTTTGGCATTGCAGTGACTGCAAGATCTAAACACCTAATGATTACTGTCGTATTCTTTTTGTGTGTAGGTATGTCATTGACAGTTATTGTGCACGTGGAATGTGTTAGTCTGGAATTTAATTTCTTCGTTTTCTTCAATTATTTAAGGTTTCAATGTAGTCACTATTTGTTCTGTTCGTTTTCGCTCTCAGAGCAGTTTTTGCTGTACTTGCACATTTCTAACGCCGCCTTCAAGCTGAATAATCACAAAGTATTTACTTCCCATCACTGAATTTTTAACCACTTTAAGTGATAAATTTGGTCTGCCACTTAAGGCATCAGCAGGGCTCGAAAAAACCCCCGTCCGGTCGTCCGGGACAAGTAGTTTTTCCCCTCGGGCAAGTAACTTTCTCTCCTCACTTGCCCCATGGGCAAGAGCCCAGGCAAGCCGTTCGCCGACTAAATTTGTGATAATGATTTTGAGCAGAAAGGGTAAATTTTAGGCTCAAGGGTAATCAAATGTTTAGATGAAGCTTGACGAAAATTACAACTTATAGCATTGTGTTGTTGATTGCGTGATGCCTGCTGCCTGCTGCCTGCTCACAGCTCAGAAGTGGTTGCCTAGCACGTGATCAAAATCTGCCCCGATCAAATTAAAAATAGCTGCGTTGGGCACGAAAATGCTGTGCTTCTTTCGCAATTTTTTGCGAGCATTTTCCAGTTTCTCTGTACAAAACATAACTCAACAACGATATATCAAAGCTGTAGAAATTGTACGCGAAAAAGCTGCATATTTCGACCGCAAAAACGAAGCCAGCATTTTTTATGCTAAAATCCAGCTAAATCTCAGTTTTCGGCAAAACACACAAGTTTGCTAATGATAACTAGCAACAACTAACTAGTGACAACTACAGTCGAGATGGGTTTATTACATTAAAACACACCCGTAGTATGACTTCCATTTTTGGGTCATGAATTATTAATGAGTTTGAAAACTTGGGCAAGCGGGGAAGTTCCCCGGGCAAGCAAAATTTGAGAGTTGCTTGCCCAACGGGCAAGGTGGAATTCAAATATTTTTCGAGCTCTGATCAGTTTTAAATAAAGCAATAAAAATACTAGAGTCAATAGTCAACGTAATCTAAAGAAGTCTTCAGTGACAGTGAGTTGTTAAACTGTAAACCAAATTTGTTTATAAATCGCTTGTAGAAAGAAAATGAAAGAAACCCATAAACAGCCAGAAATGGTGCTATGACTACTTGATTGAAGAGAATGATTCGATTGACTAGACAGCTGCTTACCAGTCATCCTTTCAATGCACTTAAATAACCAAACTACATGTTTTTTTCAATTTAAGCTATTGCACAGGAGATTGGCAACCAATTACCTCATTCAGGGACTCAACCTGACAAATAGTAAACTGTGTAGCTTTTGCCTATGCAAAGAAGAGACACGGATTCACCTTCTTGGAATTGCATGATGACGTCCTGCTTTTGGCATACGGTGTAGTTTCAAAGAATGGCTGCTCAAATGTGAAACTCTGCAATGCTCACCCAAATTACCGCCTTCCTTGATAATAGGTTTGAAGTTATAGTTTTGCAAAGAATATACATGTAATGTAAATAAACGTCAATATTAAGCAAACAGTTGACCCAAATGTAAAATATCTGACAATTTACATATCGGGTTCTACTGAAAGTACGAACTTTGCTTAAAGGTGAAATGGAGCTCGTTAAAATATTAACAAATAAAAATGTTAACGAATAAAAATATTAACAATTTTTTCTGACGCACTAGGCAAATGTGAACAGAAACAAAAGAGATATTCCGCTCAACTGAAACTTTGCAGTGTGAATATCTGTCAAATATCTTTGAGTATGTACACCTTTTTTGTTTTTAACTTGGAATTTAACTTTAGTATTTAACTTGGAAAACTGGTCTTTTAGAAGATAATACGACACAGTTTACAAAAATTGTACTTTTAATGCAAATGAATCACGTTAATCTCAGTGAAGAGTTATTTGTCCACAGAATGTAAACAGAAGTCAAAATTACGCAAAACGTCGACCGGGCCCGAATGTACAATATTATCTGATGAACTGACTGAAGTTAAAACTTCTTTCCATTAAAACCGTTTCAGACCACTGGGCAAATGTGAACAGAAATCAGCTGATCAGCAAAAAGAATTCCTTTGCACGTATGAAATTGACAACTGCATTCCTCTGAGAACTACTGTAACCACAAAAAAATTACATCCTTGCACACACGACACGCTTAAAAAGATTCAGTAAACAAACTCAAATGAAGACCATATTACAAAATGTAATGGAACAAGTACCTCACCCTCGTTGGTTAGTGAATTAAGAAAAATGTCTCGTGCTAGGCAACCGATTTGTGCTCAATAGAGCAGAACAATATTTTATTCTTCTATATAAACAATATTCTAGAATATTTCATTCTTCTATTTTTATATTTTTATTCTACCGACAAAAGCATTCGTTTGAACGAATATCGACGACATCTTCTCATTATCAGCAGAGAAGACTTTATCATTTCAGCATAATTCAGACACTTGATTATCATTTTTGTTTCTTCAAGTATGTATTCATTTTCTGTGGTCACCAACTTGGCGACTATTTTCCAAATCAAGTGGCCAGTACAAAAATTTTAGTCGCCACGGCGCCTACAGCGGTCGCAGCTTGGAGGGTTGCCTTATTATAGTTTTGTATTTAGCATGCCATTGGTATTTCCTTTTTTAAAATAGTTGATCTTTTTTTAGCATGCTTAGATGAATCAACCATGCTGAGACTTCACCTGTTCCTCAAGCAGCAGACCAGACTTCATGGTTTGATTTTACCAAAATTCATGGTTTGAATAACCAATATTTATTTGTCTCCCAGAATGCAGGAAATTGCATCTCTGGTAACCCTAAATTTCAAAATTTTATTTTTTTATGTCCCCCGGGCCTTAAAGTAACTCAGCCTATTGGGCCGCGTGACAGCCCCCTGGGCCAAAATAGTAGCCGCCTGTTTACAATTTTCTGCCACCAATTAAAATTTCTGCTGAGAACCCTGGGCCTTTTATTGAAGATGCAGTGCAAACCAACAAAAAAACATGTGATATTCTTTGATTTAATTATTGGCCAATCAACTTTTTCTGAGCAAAGGAAAGATACTGGAGAACTGTAACCTCAAAGTGTGATAGCAAGTTTATTACATGATTTCCACGTGCTTGATCAAAACTACAAAAGCAACCTCACGTAAACATAGTGATGTCACCTTTGCATTGTTCCCAAGTCCCAACTATGCGAGTCCCGACGGTCTGCTAGCCAGTATTGACAAGATTGACAGTGAAATAATTAATACGTCATGCTGCCCAGTATTGACAAAATTGATGGTGAAATAATACGTCAATTAATATGCTGAATATTGAAGGCCTCAAGGTACTAACATCAATCAACTGGTTTGTTTGTCAAAGACTGCTCACCATTTACCCTTGGTACTGAATCAAACCAGAGGTCCTTCTGTGCAAATATTGAATCGACTAGAAAGGATCAATGGTCTTCGTGGCACATAAAATAATTATTTTGAATCCTGCTCTCCATTGCTCTGATTCACTTTGATGAGCAATTGTCCCTGGCATTTGAATGGATGTGAGCAGTTTGTTTCTCTATGCATTGGAACGGATGAACGAACCGAATGCTGTGAATGAATCTCATGAATATTCGTTTTATAATAGCTGAATAAATTATCTGAATGGATGAATATTTTAACGAAACGGATAGAGCTACCCATTCTAATGTCTTGTGATGAAAAACAAATAGTCAAATGAATGCTTTGAACGCTTTCTCGAGGCGTTCAAACAGCAAACAAACAGATACCTAACAGCAAAGGAGTTGTAAACAGCAAAGCATTAGTGTACATTTGCCCATGGAAAGTCACAAACATGAAAAAACTACATTACGGCCACCTAAGAACTGTGGGGGAGGATGCCAAAATTAGATTATCAAGTAAAACAGGGGGGCACTTGCCATTTTCAGGACTTGGTGAAAATTTTAAATCTCCCCCAAAACTCCTTCATAAAATTAATAATGACTGGTATCTTATCAACCGGAAAATATGGTATGAAACGTTAACACAAATAATTATTTTAAAAATGACCACATACACTGTAAATAACACTTAGTGTACAATATCATTACCACTTAATAAATCCACTCCAATAATTGCATATCACAGTATTCCAGATAACTTTGAAGAGGTGGGCTGCCTATGAGGAATCTGGGTGGTCAATACATCGATTTCACTCACATGACCAGTGCCATATTGACTTACTGAAACAATAGGAAATATCTGCATAAAAATGGACTTTAATTCCCTGAGGAATGTTTTGGGAAACCAAAATGGCCACCGCTTCTTTGTTTAGGTACACCAACATGGCCGCCATGACATCATGTGAAAACGATCTATACCATTGGGTCTCTGTACACTTTCTCAAGTCTACCATTGATTTGTTGGGTCAGGTGTGTTATCAATAAACAAAAAGGACTAATGACATGTTAAAAGCTAAATATACATGTATTTTTAGTATAAATTCATTTCAAAATTCACCTTGATTCGTCTAAGGTTGGTCAACAGTAATTTTGAGTAGATTCAAGTTGTTACTTGTCAGTTCAGTGCATGTGGAATTGCCTGAACAATGTGTACAGCTTTGTTCGGAAGTTTCTTGATTCAAGACTCTTCTTTTATCTGGAACACTGTGTCAAGTAGTGCAACAAGAGTGCACAGAGACAACACCCTGTAATTTTCTTAGCATACACAGATAAGTACCTTCCAGCTACAAGATCCATCAAGCTACAGATCATGCTACCAAACTCATAGATAACAATATTCTTTACCTTGCAGAATTTGGCTGCGCAGGAATGTCATTCATGACACTATGTACCACCGTCACTCTAAAACCATAATTGAGCAAATAAAAAGTCTAAGTCAAATAATACTAACATGCAATATCATGTTGTAGGTAAAGATGAATTTCAGGTGAAAATTATCCTTAACTTCTCACAGAAAATCATTTTTACCTGCAACATATACATTACAAATCCAAGTTTAAGTAAATCTGGCATGTTGTTTTAATGTACTTGAAAGCATTGTGTTGAGTGCAAGCTTGTTGCTGTTGCTGTTCGATAGCTACAGTATGAAACTCAGTGTTCAATGCTTCTGTTGGTCGGTTGTTTCACTACTTACGGTGCCACTCAAAAGTAAGTTACCAGTCACGCCGCGTTTCTTGCGCTACAAGAATCTTGTCGTGCGCCACACAAATCACGTAGCGCGTGAGTCAATGAAGGGAAAATTTCTGGCACAAATTTAGGACGACTGTACTGCGTGAGATCAATTAATTTCATGTAGCGACTAACAACTGTAGATGCATGTGTGTGTTTACCAAATTTGAATCATTCATTCATATTGTTCCCAAGCTTGAACGTAAATGGCTGACTTCCAACGTAAACAAAACCAAGAGATACACGATCGTTTGGTACGCATTACAAGTTTGTCGTTGATGGTCTAGTTTTCTTAATTTGTGCAGGGTTTTATCAAGTGTCACTTCGCCACAAACCAATGATAGTGGCCATCATAATTTTGTCTTCATCCTTTGATTAAAAAAATTGCATTTGCACCACAAAACACCTTGTGCATGTCATTTGAGACCTTCCTCATTCTCCAACACTGAGCACGAGAGAGCTGAATTATTACTTTCCCTTGCTGTAGGGTTTGTAACTTTCGGAGCACAAAAATGCAAGTGGGAATGCATTTGCTGACTGACTGATTGACTCTCCACCCACACAAAAAAAAAATAATAAAAAAGCTCCAGATCTGTAGAAAAAGTCCGCCGCATTTGGTGTCCGATTACAATACATCGCTTAATCACCTAATCTTTCTGGCAGCCGCACACGAAATTCACTTCAAACACACTTTAACAAGTGTTTAGCCGCATAAATCCTGTAGCGTCCCATAGCCACTTGCTTGCCAGCATTTTGCAGTTTTGGCGAGAGAGACTGACACCTGCAAAATGCCGCACTTAAATTGGTCACTTAAAGAGGGTTGCACCACTGGTTGTGAAAAGGGAAGGTCATGCCTCTGGCCATTGAAAACAGCTCTTTTAAGAGCTAACAATAACCTGTAGGTTTAACCAGGGTGTTAAACATTGCACTCTTACCGGATGAAACGGCTTCTTTAGGAGCCGCATAATTTCATAAACTTCATAACCAACATTATACCATTTTTATGAAACTAATGATTTGGTTGACACCAAATTGAATGTTCTTTAATGAAACCCTTACTCAATCAAGCACAATCAAACTCCTCAACTTCAATTGGGTTCGATTCCTGATATTTCCGCTGAAAAAATATTTGTGTGTGAGTGTGTTTTTAGAGTATTTCTCTTGTCGCTACAACCTCGACTAGCTTTTTAATTTTTTCGCTTGAAGGCGCAAAGGATCAAAAGTTAGCAAAAAATATGCTGGCTATACTCTATCGAATACAATCAAATACCTTTGAACTCCTCTACTGTGATTGCATTCATAAAATCTAAGCGATCGAGTTCAAGTGTTATGTTGTTTCCTCAGGGGTCCAGTTTGCCAGCACAACTACATTTAATCCGTTAATGTAGTCATTTTTTGATCCAAGGGAAGGTACAAAAGGTTGGTTTGTGTTGATAAGCGGCCCTCAAGTTCACTCTTATCCTTACCCTGATCATGGATTACATGGATGTACTTAATGCAGTCCATGTGGAACCGCTGGAATTGTTGGAGGCTCAGCGAAAACCGTCTGCATGTCCTTGAAACTTTACCCTATGTATCCACTGTGTCGATACAAATCGTTCTACCTGTCTTAGAACAGTACTATCAG
>BLFK01000871.1:1455358-1457858 GCA_014634185.1 Astreopora myriophthalma
GCCTCTTTGCTGCTACTTTTGCTAAAATAAATAAATGACAAAATTATTTTGTTTCTCGCTGTAAATTTTCTCTGAAGATAACGTAATTGTAGAGTAATTTAGCTGCGATGTTACTTGCACAGCTCCAGTCCTTCGATCATTCGCCATTTTCAGTGGTTTCTTTATACACACAAGTATTGCGGGCTCATTTTTTTTTGATAAACCGCTGACAATACAATGCCGCGCGGCGATTTTGCGACTAAAACTTGCAAAATTGCGACTAAATTTTCGTATCTTATCGCAAAATGCGACTGGATTTTTTCGTTAATTTCGAGCCCTGTATACATTCGCAGGGAGAGGCAATGATCACAACAAATTATTCTAGTCAAATTTGTTTTCTCCAGTAAGCAGTTATGTGTGAATGGGTTTGTATCAGTCCCTTCAGATTTACGTGCTTACAATAGCTTGAAGTACAATGTAAGCACAACCGAATGCATCAACCCCCATGCAAAACAAGTGCTTCCTCTTTAACATAAAACTTAATGTTAAGTTAACTGAGTGAAGATTATGTTGTGACTAGTGATCGATTCTCCACTTATAGCCTGTGACTGTGTAAGTTGAGGGCAATTTTTTGATACTATGCATTCCACTACATCCAAAAACCACGCCAGACTTAACTTGAATTGTCCTAAAAATACCATTATAGCAGTCACTCCAATACATTTTTAGTACAGTTAGGTTCATTTTATGGAGTTTGCTTGGCTGCTGTTCAGATTTTTCTGTAGTACGAGCAAGGCAATGAGTTGTCTTGTTAAAGTGTATATATGACAGATTTTAATTTTATTTCCTCAATCGGATCTTCATGATTTTCTAAGACAAATACAGGAAAAAAATTTGTCCTGTCAATTTTTCTTCCCTGTGTTTTAGCCAAATTAAAACATGAAATTTTACTTCCAGTGAGGAAAACACACTACTAGTAAGACTGGGAAAACAGGGGTTGTGACATCAATTCAAGATCAAAGTCTTAGCTGGTTTGTGGCTTCTCTTGTATTGACATCACAGCCCTGCTATTACTGGCATGGTTTTTTACCCCACCAGAACTGCAACAACACATTTTTAACTAAAGTGTAGCGAAGAAAAATCAGCCTGCATATTTATTTGCCTATTATATAATCTGAGGTGATATGTTATTACTCTATGTGTGTCTCACAATACCAATTGTACTCATACCTTTTTTACAGTGATATCTAAATGACATACAGTGAAAGTGCTTCAGAATGTACAAGTTAGGTGTAGGCTCCATAAATGTGTTTAAACATGACAAAACAAAGTGCATGAACAAAATAGTAATTACTTTCCCGATATGGAGACAAATGTAAACTAAATAACTTTTATAAACAACTTGACATTTTAAAAAAATAAAGGCAATGCGAAAACGTCTGTAAATAGGACTATCACAAATTCTGTTCAGCACCGCCTTGGTTAGGATTCTCAGCCACAAAAATTATTGTCAAAATGACAGGAACTAACAAAAAATCAGCACTTGAAACAGGAGAAAAAAAAAGGAAGGAGCCATTAAAATTCCCACGCTGTAAGACATTGTAAAACAAATTGTAAGTTGAGAAACATATTTCACAGAAATTTACAGGAAAGCCTAAAGCAAGGAAGTTAGCTGAGCAAGGAAGTTAGCTGAGTCACGCGCGTCAACCACCACCACGATCGAAGCAGAAACACAGTGTATTTCACAATTTCACGAGGTGATGAATCCGTCATAACTGATTTATATCCTAATCCTTAGAGGTGAAATGCAAATATAAGTGGAATCCCAAACAATGAGCCGGCAATCAACTTTGTTACAACATCAGACATTGGATGGAACGTTTCCAACTTTGTAACTTGTTCATATGTCCGAACCACACAATTTAGCTTACTAGTGTTATCTCACATGCACATCGACTAAAAAAAAGTATGGTTTTTGTGATAATGCTCTCTGATGAGACGAACTTCTACTTACCAAATAATAAAGCACACTGCGTAGTCGAATATATACCTTGCAGATCAGGAAGTAAGTTTTGTGCTTTTTTGGTTCTCCTATTTAGACTGTGTTCCAGTGTCCATCAGGGCGAATGGCCCCAAGTCCTAGAGAAAGGACGGCAGTTATCATACACTGAAAGTCAACAACTTATACTCAATTATGCGTTTAATACTTCAGACAAAATCAAAATATGGGTGAACTCCGCTAAAATCCACATTCGGCAACCAGCATCTCAGGAAGTAAAATGCATTATAGAATTATGGCCTGTATTAAAATCTGAACTTTATCACGCCGTAGATAGATTGCGTTCTTGTTTCCTTCGTGTTGGTATTAAATTAGTCACTTCACCCATACGCTTAAGAAAAAACAAGTTTAGCTGCATGGATAGAAGCAAGCTGATTATCCTCCGTGTTACTAGCGGATAGGACAATCCTGAATTTCCTTCACTTGACCTCGAAACAACATGGCTTCCCATACACAACTGCA
>BLFK01000871.1:1462858-1476427 GCA_014634185.1 Astreopora myriophthalma
TAGCATAATTTTTAGCATAATTTGAGAAAACAAGCATAATCTTTCCCATTTTTAAAAAACTAGCACTACTAGCATAATTCGCATATTTTGGTAAATATCGGATCATTTTTTAGTTTTGATAGACACGTTGATTCCCAAATCCTAAATATACGCTGACGTTGTTCGATGTTTACTGGTATTTGCAACGGGAGCCTGGGACTAGGGTGCACGGGAACCGGAAGTCCCATGGCAAACCATGTCGGTCCCTTGCGTAGTTCCTAGGCCTCTGTTTTTCACAGCGGACAGTCCGTTTTGGGTCACGTGGTCTGAGTGAAGAGGGCCGTTCATCCCGGTGACGTCAGCGAAAAGGATTGGCGCGCGAGCCTAAGAAAAAGCCGTACCGGGACTAGGCAAAATAAATGTTAAATATCCATAAATGTTGAGAGTGCTACAAAAAAATTCTCTCCACGTGTATACCCTCGGCAAATTCACTCTCCTAATTTACAATTTCCCTAGGCTCCCTTTCGGCAAATGTATGGTCGAGGAATCTAAACATTGGATGTAAATCCTTTAAAAGCGATCCCGAACCGTCCATATGAATAAGGTTAAAACTATAACAATCAGCGATATCAAGAGCCCCGATGGTTCGGAAAACGATAACAAAGCGTCGAAAAAAAATGGGCGTCACTGAGGTATTTTTCAAGACATAAGCTCTAGAAGGTGAAAAGTACACCTTAATAATCTGTTCCTTACGTTTCCATGGTAACAGCTGATGGCCAAGAGGTTGTTATTTTTTACCAAGTGCAAAATGGGCAATCTATGTTAACAATATTGCTGGGAGGTCGGCTCAGCTTTTTTTGTAATTTTCTTTCAAAGTTCATGCACTGAAATAGACAAAAACCGGTACTACCCACCTTAACTTCTAGTCTCGGGTAAAACCGGTTAGCGACAGAATTGACTTCCGTCTGTAAAAACCACTTCCGGTGCCGTAAAACGTCAGTCATCACCGGTAACTTCGTGTGACCTTGCCGTCGTAGTCTCCTTCGCAGCCGTCTTTTTTTTACGAGCCTAAAAATGGTTGGGAAGGAGACTGTTGCCGTCGCTGTTCGTTTAAATTTACAAAGCACGATGTCGAGTGTTGTAAAGGTAACGAAGACACATTAGACGACACATACAGGGGCTGTCAACCCCTAAATATTGAGAATTGATAGGGAAGGGATGATAGATGACGTCATAACGCATATGACATCATTTCTGATGACGTCATTTTATCGAAAGATTTTGAGAAAAAACCTTTTTTGATAACTTAGGTCGAAAGCGAATTTGTACATTCGCGGTAACAATCTGCGCGAAATATGATTGACATTTTCTTTCAAGCATACAAAGACAATGTTTGGTATTCCGGCCGACCATGTGCTGATTGGTTGGATTTAACACGATTAGTATGCATAGCGGGAGCTTTTCTTTCAAGCGTGACTTGACTTTGAAAGCTTTGACTGTTCTCGGTTTCGAAAATTGACTCAAAATCGTTACTTTAGAGAGTTCCTGCTCATAAAGTTTTCATCCAAAATTACTTGAAATTTCTGTAGCTATCGATTGCATCCTTGTTTACAAAACATGTGAGCGATTTTTGAATTTCCTACGTTCCGATTTTGTGCTGCATCTTGTTCAAATTTGTGGTTAAAACCTTGACCACTGTGATGACTAATATCGTTGTCGATAAGAGTACAGACAACGCCAAACTACTTTTGAGTTGTTAATCTGACACGTCCCCAGTCGTCTTCACGCGGAAAAAGGAAGGAGCGCGAAGGCATGATGGGAAGGGAGAAAACGAGAGAGGAAGACCGCCTTCCCATCACGCCCCACGCTCGCCCCTGTGCATCCCTCGTTAATGATCAATACGACCATGAGAGACGACTGGGGACGAGTCAGGTTGTTAATTGTCAAGATCTGAGTATCCACAAGAGAAAGACTAAGAGCTGGCTGGGTGATGGACACTAAGTAAACTTCTTCTCGTCTCTTATGTGTTGTGGTAAAGCTCGAAGACAGAGCGGCCTCAGTCGGCAAACAATATGAATAATATTCCAAACAAAAACTTACCTGGAGAGTTGCTTGCGTAACAGTAAGGTTTGATATTTAAATCGGGAATCTTTACAAGTTGGAAACCAAAAGCTAAAAGTCCTAAAAGCTCTCTCTGAAGTGAAGTAAAATCAATCGACATCTTTCTCATATTCTTCTAAAAGGTCACGAATCTGCGATTTGAGGCTAGGCAAAGGTAAAAAAACGCGCGAAAAATATGTTCTATATTATATTACAATGGCAAAGTTAATTATGAGGAAACGTTTTAATTTTGTTATGGGGCCGGTTGCTCGAAGCCCGGTTAGCGCTAACCATTGGTTAAGAGGTATCAAAACCGATAGGTTTCCATGGTATTTAACCCTGGATAGCGCTAACCATGCTTTGAGCAACCCGAGCCATGTTAACAGTAAAATAGCCCAAAAAACACAACATATTTGAAATTTTATTGTTGTGAAAGTCGAGTCGTACAAGAAATGGCGATTATCCGGGAGATTTGAGACTCTAATCTGGAGACCGGGAGATACGGTCCAAAATCTGGAGTCTCCCGGATTATCCGGGAG
Source organism: Astreopora myriophthalma (assembly GCA_014634185.1). Classification (NCBI taxonomy): domain Eukaryota; kingdom Metazoa; phylum Cnidaria; class Anthozoa; order Scleractinia; family Acroporidae; genus Astreopora; species Astreopora myriophthalma. The sequence continues at coordinate 1,465,477 of BLFK01000871.1, forward strand.
AGTTGATAGCCCTGCATGATGATAGTGGAAGACCAAAACCTCATTTTCAATGCAAAATTATAGCACTAGTTGGATTATTCAAATATGGGCAAAATTATATCGTTTTATTAAAAACTACAGCCAAATTTGCTCTTCAATTTCGTGTTATAAACGTCAACCGTCAAGAACGAGCGGTTTCGAACGGATAACGCAAAGTTGTCTTGGCAGTGAGCTGGTTTTGAATATGGAACAAATTAAAAACATGATACGTTTGGTCCCCTCCCCCTTTTCAAGTGGGATGGGGAGAACAGCTCAAGTGGACCTCCTGGATTTTTGTGAAGTCCTCTCTTTCTCAACTCCACCATTAGCCCTCCAGTGGATATGTTTCCTTTTTTTCTTCACTCATCGTGTACAAACGTCTTTCCGTGTCAGAGTCAAAATGCAGCCTGACCCACCCATGCACGGAGTTAACACATTTAGAAGTTAACAGTGGCACACATATAAGAACCAATATTGTGTCCTTAACAGATAAGCATGTTGTCATTTTTGCACCGGGACACACTGATGTTCTTACTTGAAATCTAGCCGGTCCCTACTCACTACAAAAGCGCATCGGTCCGTCGCACTTCGTGCTAACACTTGGGACTCTTTCTGCAAGTTCAGGATTTTAAAAAAAATCGCATTCATTTGATGCATCTTAATTTACGTCGATGTTAATTTAAATTGTATTTTATATCATACCCGTTTTACAGCACTTTTATAACAAAGCGTCATCTGCTCATAGCTCCACTATCAACGCCTCGAAGTATCTGACAGTTCGTCTTTAATTTGAGAATTGAGTTCAAAATATCCTTCGTCTGGTCTTCGTATTGATTCGTTTTCCCGAGGGGATATTTAACATATTTGAGCAACTATTAAGTAAGCAAGTCACCGAGTTTATTGATCCATATTTGAGCGAGAATTTAACAGCTTTCGTAGAAAACATACCTGTGAAAAGACTCTTAAGTTTGAGGAGTGGAAAAGGGCTGTCGATGCTAAGGAAGAGGTAGCAGTGTTGTCAACAAATATGTCTAAGGCGTTTGACTCTCTTTACCCACCTTTAATGCTCAGCAAATTAAAAGCTTATAGCTTCTCGGGACATGCGCTTAAGCCACTAACTGTCCACTACCATCGTATTTCACTGAAAGAAAGAATCGAGTGAGACTCGGGAAGGAAACCACAAGCGAATGGAAGGACGTTACCTGGGGCTGTCCACAAGGCTCGACATTTGGCCCTTTGTTGTGGAACATTTTACAGAACGACTCGACTGTTAATGTAATTCATTCACGGACAAAACAGCAGAACCAATCCTTCTCAAGGCTTGGAGCTAGAATCTGGAAAAAAAATCCCAGTCTTTAACATTAAAAGAAAAGCAATCATTCAAAAAAAACACCTTCAGACTGAATTGCTGCCGTTTTTAGTACATGAGGGGGTTTATGCTGATGTCTATAATCTTGCAGATAAATTATTCCTCAATTAGAAGCTTAATATTTTTATTATGAATTATATCTATTCGTCTTCTTTTCTATGTATTAATCTTATTTAATTTCTTTCTTTTGTATCTGGTGATCTTGTCTTCTCTTTAAGGGAGTGTTCCCTCTCTAGAGGAGTAATAACATGACAACAATGAGCTATAACGATGACTGGAAATGCTGCTTATTTTTCTTTTAGATATGTCCGTTCAGACGTCTGTATTGCAGCAAATTCCCGTAAAATAAAGTAAGGCGCACATTGAAGTAAGGCGTACATTCGGAAATTTCGCGTTAATTTGATGTATGAAAACCTAACTTTTGCAAAAACTCGAGTTAATTCGTGTAACGTAAATTTTCTTCGTGTTGTCAACGTGCATCGTTAATTTCCTATAATAAGGTAAGGCGATTCAAGGGAGGCGATTATTTCAAATATTTCTCACAGGAGGTCGTGCCCTAAATATTTTGTTTTACTATACCATTAAATCCAAAATAATAAACCGAACATGGGCTTTTTAAGTGTTTCAAATTTGTTTCGTTGATTAATCAATGTTCAATGTCAATATCTTCGGCGCCAGAGTCTGAATTACTTTTACTGGATCAGACTCCATTTCAGCTTCATCGTCCAGATTTCCCTGCAAATGGAACGGCGCGAAGAGCTGTGACGATGTCAGTTAGGGACTGTAGCTTCTCCAACCTGGCATGACAAGGTTGATCAGCCCTAAAGCAATGGATGTTGTTGTCTTTAGTGCCATCAGTAGGAATGGTCAATGCACATGATTTAAGTGATCTCCTTATCAGTTCAGGATCCAACTGGGCCTACCCGTGTAAAATCCACTCCACCACGTTCTTTCTGGGAGGTGCTTTAGCGTTTCCGGCTCGTGTTAAGTCATTAACAGACTTAGCAAGCCATTCCTCATACTTCTCTGTCACCGCTGCTTTGAACGGCTTGTTCCAGGAAACGTCGGGTGCCTGAATATATTTCGTACAACCTCCTGGAACCAAAACGGCATCCACATTAAATGCCTTCAACTTATCTCTTACAGAATCGGAAATATGACAGCGAAAACTGTCCCAGCTTAGCAGCCTTCGTCCAAATGAAAACGGCCAACAACATAATCAATCCACTCTTTTGTCACTTGCTCGTCCATCCAACCATTAACATTGCTTTTAATAACACACTTGTCTCGAAATTAGTCCTTTAGCCCTGCACACTCACGTTTTCCAGCAGTGAACACGATAAACGGTTTAAGTTTAGTTCCATCTGCCTTTGCTGCAAGGCAAACTGTCACTTCCTCTTTCTCATGGCCCGTTGTCCACTGTTGTGGAAGATAGCATGTCCTTCCAAACGGCCGTTTTATCCATGGCAATGATATTTGCATCAGCATACTTAAAAGTACGCTTCAGACAGGGAATTTGTAGCACATAGGAAACCATTTTATCTACCAGGTGAGGTGGATCTTTCTGAGCTTCTGCTGTTTTTCTCCTCAAACAAAGACCATCTCTTGCGAAGAATTTCTCTAACCAGCCACGGCTTACCTTGAACTCCTCGCCAGCGTTGGCAGTTTCATCAATCTTGTACTTGTCGTCATAAAGCCCTTTCGCTTTAGCCATGATGATTTTACGAGAAACCCGCAGACCTTGATCTTTTTCATTTTGTTCATTTATCTAAAGCAGAAGCTTATCTGCTAGCTCAGTGTACTTTGGTTTGCGACCTCCTCCCTCGATGCGTTTTCTCTTTGTGTGGTCAATTTCACACACTCGCACGCGCTTTGAATCAGAAAGCCCAAATTTCCTGGTTGCAGTATTGTTACCGTTCACCTCGGCGTACTCGATGACTTCTAGCTTTTCCTTTAATGAATAATTGCGATACCGCTTCCTAGTTGTATATTCCTGCTCGCCCTGACCTGAAATACTCGCCATCACAATAGGAAAAAACGTGACCAACGTGATTTGGTGGCAAGGAAAACTTCTTTTGAGCAGCCTACAGAGCGACAGATTCTATCAAGTATCACATACGTAACTACCACATTGTGTACCGTAATCTCAGTAAAAATCTTGAACGGATATCATGGCAAGAGTAGAAAATGCACGTTCATTTGTCAAGTTTTACCAGACCAGATTTACATCTGTAATGAGGGGACACCATGTATACAAAGTACGTTGAACTCCAGAGATTGGGGAAGGACAAAAGAGAAGAAGAAAAAGCATGGAAAAGACAGCAGTCGCAGCTCTTATGTTCTAGTTGGGCATGTACCTATTGAACTAGCCCATCTCGCTTGCACTTTCCTGAATGCAAAAGACAGCAATGAAGGCGATGCCGAGGTATAGAAAATGGACGTGTGGTTCCAGCGATTTATTCATTGCGGGCAAGGAACAAGAACATATCCGATGTGCTAAATAAAGAGCTCCAAGCAATAAAGGAAAAAGTGAAATACATCAAGGTGCTTTTGTAACCATTCAGCCGAGAAGAATTAAATGAAAGCTTCTTTGTTACCCAAGATGTAAATTTTTAACTTGAGAGGGAGGGAATAAAAGAAAGAGAAAATGGCGAGAGGGGGAGGGCGGGGGCGATGAGTCGAGGGAGGCGATTGTTTCAAATATTTTCGTCAAAGGGGGCCATTATTCGAGGGAGGCGATTAATCAAGGGACGGCTATTATTCGAGGAAATACGGTACATTTATTTACAGTGGGAACTGGAAATGAAGGCAAGATGTGGCTTAGGTTGCTAGCTCTTACAGCTGGCGAAAGATCACTTGAGGGATACTTTCTTCTGTCTGAGGAGGCAATAGTTCGAAGAAGGGAAGTGGTACGCGCGTTGGGAATTCCGTGTTTGTTTTCCAATTACCTTTCCCGCGAAAATAAGAAGAGACCTCATGCATGTCGTATATCCGACATGACAATATAAATGACAGTATCAAGGCATAGCTTTGTGACAGGCGCGTGTCTAATTTCCATGTCTGACACGAGGACACACAAAAGCGATTCTGCCACAGGCTTCCCACGGAACAAGGGTGAATAGATTTCACGCGACCTTATGAAAAAACTACGGAGATTTTATCTTCATCAGATAGAACTCGTCCTGGATATCATACCAAACGTCCTTAACGAAACAGAGCGTCTTGAATTTCTGAGTTTTAAACTATACATGACTCCATCAGTTAGTTGCCCTTTGAATGGGAAATTGGCCTAACTGAAGGCCACTTGAAGCCTCCTGTTCTAATATTAAACCGAGTCCTTTCTTGGCCGATGGTATGGTGAACAGCTAAATTCCAACGCAAACCGACTGTAACTCCGACTTGAATATTCCTTACTTTCAGTCACAAATGGCATCTGACATTCCAGGCACGCCTGGAACATTATGCAAAGTAAATGTTTTCAAATCTTGGAAACATGAAAATACCATGAGTGGAACGACCAATTTGTAAGTCTGATATTAGAGAGTGGCCAAAACCCGTGTGTATGACAGCAAGAATCCTACGAAGGCTTGTCCACCTCCCCAGAGGAATGAAGTATACTGGGGCATGGTGAAGCGTGCTGTCTCATACACTGCAGCTATTGTTGCACCTAAATAAAACAAAAACAAAAAAAAATCAAGCCAATGGAGGTTGTGCTGATGGATCAGAGAATGAACTTTGGAGTGTAAGTTATAGCATTTGTTGACCCATAGTTATGGTTGACCTCAGTACTACAGCAACACTCCAGAATTCATTCTTTGTGCCATTAACCAATCAAGCAAATGATTCCTATTTCTAAGAAACAAAGTCTGGTCCTGCTGCAACAGAAATAAATTGTGCAACACATTGATCTGGACCGGGTTGTTTGAAGCAGGCTTAGTGCTAACCTTTGGTAAAGTCTGGTTAAATCCCATTTGTTGTCATGGTATTTAACCCTGATGCTAACCTTGCTTCGAACAACTCGGCCCTGGTGACAGATGACAAAAACCAAAACCAGACTATCTTGTCCCTTTTCTTCCTTTTCTTCAGGGTTGGACCTGTCTCAGTCTTTACATTGGAAGTCTTAAATCTTTTAACTGTTGAAAAACTTTGCAGCCAAGTGTAAGGTGAGTATTGTGCCCTAGAAGTAGCTCTCTGGCAAAAGATTGTCTTTCCTCAAAGTGCCAATGAAGTACAATGATGTCAAAAAAATGCTTATTCACCTGTAAAAGGCCTTTCAAGAGATGAATTATAGTGTTTCTTTTAATATTTCCTCTCACCTCAGACATATTCCAGTTTCAAGAATAAAATCAAGAATAAAAAGGGGAAACACCACTCCTTCACTTTGAAAGACCTTTAAAGTGCTACTATGATGAAAAAAAACACTTCTCGTTTTTCTTCACATTTCGAAAATACTTGTGTCGAATGCTAAGCAGGTGATTTTTTTTGCAGTAATTTCGAGAGGAAGACTGTTTATTTTAACTGCATTTTTTGATTTAACGGTCCGCCATTACTTGGTGCGGTTCCAACCGATAAGCCCTCAGAGAGCTGGGTCGAAGAGAAAGTGACATCATTTACTCACCAGCTTAAAAGTGGAGCGTGTGATTGCGGCTTATTTAGTATGCAGCATGGCAGTTTTTTGCTTTCAGATGGTCAAATCCGTGTTCTGCATACTAATTAAGCCGCATTCACACACTGCATTTTTAAGCTAGTGAGTAAATGACGTCACTTTCTCCTGATCCAGCTCTCTGAGGGCTTATCGGTCGGAACCGCACCAAGTAATGGCGGACCGTTAAATCAACAAATTCCTGTCAAAATAAATAGTCTTCCTCTTGAAATAATTGCATAAAATCTCAGATACCGAGTTTTCGGCACAAGTACTTTCGAAATGTGAAGAAAAACTAAAAGTGATTTTTGATCGTAGTAGCACTTTAAAAAAAGCATGTTGTGTATTACTTTATATGCACTTTAACTACGCCTATCAATGCCTTTAACCCAAAAACCAACTTGTCACTTTATAAACTCACTTGTAACGACTCCTCCAGTCACTGGATAAAGAAATCCAATAACGATTACAAGAAGAGGAAAGAGCACTCCACGTGAATGTTTGCGTAATGCAAGGAAAGCAACACAAGCAGAAATGCAGTGAATAAATACAGAGGTTGCCAAACACCAAAGGAATATTTGATACCACATTTCTAAAAAAGCAAAATTAACAAATACATGTAAGCAAAAACATTACTGGAATCACTTAAAATTAATGTGAGCCTCCAGAAGATGAGACAAAACAGAATACCCATAATCGAGGCATGTTTGGCAGATGAGCAAGCACTTGCATATAGAACTAAATAAAGAAGTTGGATATTTGATGCAACTACATAGACAATGGATGAAGTCCATGTTTTGCAAATTTTCCTTAAAAGGTTCCTTATTTTCTTAGTGTCCCACAAGGAAATTATGTCTGTGGCAAGCTTTGACCCCTAGGCATATAGCAATAGATCATTTATAATGTCCTGGGAGAGGGGGTGCAGCTGGTTTTAAAATGTGTATAGTGTATGAAAACTGTGCCCCGCCCCCCCCAAAAAAAATGATGTCAAATTAAACACGTACCCTTCCCACCCACTCTAAAATTTACACCCTGCCAATGAACTTTCCTTCCTTACCAGGTGCACAAATAATCCACTTTTCTGTCCTTCTTTCCTTACAAATCTAGTTTACAAGCTATGGTTCTGGTTAGGTAATGGTTCATAAGCACCTGGTTACAAGAGTTGATCACGGATTGTAATCAATGAAGTAGAAAGTCTCAGCCTTGGTCATATTTTCCTTTGCTGGTTTCCAGTCTTTGTCACAATGGTTGAATGAAAATTATTGTCAATGGTCTCCTTCACTGTAAGAATTCATACTTCTTGAGATAGTAGTGAGACAAATTGTGCATTTGGGGTCCCCAATTGGAACTTTCATCAGATTATCTACATTTTACTTTTATAGTGTCTTTCTAAAGCCTGTCTTGCTTCCGTTTTGGCAAGAAAATGCCCTCTCACATGAAGCACTAGACACAGGAATTACCAAGTGATAGATAAGTAATTGCCTAAATTCCTAGTTTGCAGCCATCCAAACTTTCTCAGCCATTCATCTAAAAAATTAAGATGTCTCTGACCTTTTCAGTTCCCTTTTCATGGTTCACTGCCATAATATGGGTAGTACTCGGTGTGCAGGTACTACAGTTACTGTAGTCAACGTGGATACTACAGCCACTACAGCGTTTACAGCTACTACGTCCACTACAGCTACTATGACTACTACAGCCTACTATAGCCTTCTATAACTACCATGGCTACTACAGTCACTACAACTATTGTAACTACAGCTACCCAAACCACTACAGGAACTGCAGCCACTATATCTACTACAGCTAATATAGCTACTACTACAATTATAGATGCTACTATTGTCGGGCAGTAGCACATGACACCGAGGTGGTCTGGGACGTAATGCATAGATACCGGTAATTTGTATCACTGTCATCTGCCATTCTTCAGCACGCGCTACTGGCGCCACGCAGAAAAACCCTTCCATTCTTCGCCACTGAAACCAGACCCTGGTTGTGTTGCAGTTAATTTTTCGTTTCAGTTAATTTTTATTTTTAACTAGGTAATTTTTTTTTAACTAGGCAATTTTTTTAACTAGTTAATTTTTTTTTAACCAGGTAATTTTTTTTAAACTAGGGTTTTTTTTTTATCAACTGTTTAAAAGAGGGATTTTCCTTTGTTTGGGGAGTAGTTAAAAAACAGGGGCTTGGTTTTTTAGGGGGTCTAAAAAAGAACAAGACATTTTTTTCCTCCATACTACTTTCCCTGATCTTCATCTTTGCCTCTACCCCACCCTTCCTTCACAGATCTATCCCCCCCTCCCACCTTACCCTCCGGGTAGCTCCCTCCTTGAATATTCCTTTTACCCTGCCCCTCCACACCACTTTACGCAGACATTTCTTACTTTTCAACACTTTTCTGTTTACTTACCCGAACTTGAACTCCCTATCTCTGGGTTTGCTGTCCACTCTCTTATCCACTCGACCATGCAAACAAGCGATGCAAATTACCCTTATTTTTTTATGTGATATTACTGAGTTTAGAAGCCAATCTCTCTTGGCCTTGTGCACGCGTATTTAGGACGAACGAAGACTGCAATTCTCACTTGCTTTGTAATGGAAACGTGTGTGGATGAGAAGACATTCTATGAAAGATTAGAGCTATTGAAGGACAAATCCAATGGCAAAATTATGGTTTACATCGACCAGTCATTTTATGAAAAAGCCAAAAATTATTTAGAAAGTTTAGAAGATGTACAAGAACAAAAACAACACGGAACAGAAATTGAACTTTCAAAGCATGACATTAACACTATAAAACAAAAACATTGGGCTTTAAAGGATGGCAAGATTATATTACAAGAGACAACAAGATACTAGTACCAAAGAGTGAGCTGCACAAAGTTCTTTGTCAATGCCACTCCTCCACGGCACACAGAGGAAGAGATAAAACCAATAACTACATCAAAGGTATTTACTTTGAAATCCCGCAGCAAGTTGTGTCTTTGTTTACCAGTTTGTGTCCACTCCATGCCCAGCAGAAGAGCATTATAGACCACAAGAAATGACCAATAACAAACCCAATACGTGCTGAAATGTTTCTATCACATTTAGAAGTTGATCTTGTTGACTTCCGAAATCTCAAATGTTCATGTGATAACAAAAGCCATCAATGGGTCCTTCACATAACTGACCACCACACAAAATACTCATGGCTATATGCTTTACACAACAAAACGGCTGAAGAAGTGTTAGAGAAATTGGAAGGTTATTCTGGGTTTTTGGGTTTCCTCAGACCCTCCTGATAATGGCAAGGAATTCAAAAACAAAATAATGCAGGAATTCTGCCAAAAGCATGGAATAAAACAAGTACATGAAGCACCACGTACGCCCCGAACACAGGGCTTAGTAGAAAGAAATAACAGGACTGTCAAAGGAAACTTAACCAACATTCTGAAGGAGATTCAAGCCGAGCTCAGTTCATGGTGTTCAAAACTTGGAGAAGCAGCATACAAAAAAATATAACACAGAGCTGTCAGAGAAACACCCTACCGACTTGTGTTTGGAATTGATCCTAAGAAAGAAAGCCAGATGAAAGTTACAGCAGATGGTGAAACTAAACTTTCTGAACAAGGACAAGAAAGAGATCAGCAAACAGAGACAGCAAATGAAAGAGAAGGAAAGAAACCAAAATCTTCACCCACTTGTGAAGCTAAAAGCAGGAAAAAATTGAGAAGTGAAGCCAGTTCCCAACAAACGAATTACAATGAAAGAATGAAAAAGTGTAGGCCAAAGGCTAAGACTCTAAATATTGGAGATTATGTTTGCATCAAAATTGACAAAGTAGATAAGATGCAACTTCATCCAAATGTACTAATAGGGGAAATTCTAGCATTTGAAAATGATTATGCCAAAGTTGCCTGCGAATTTGGAATCATTTCCACCCTCATTTCACCAGCCAGACTGGTTAAATGTCAAGCAACAAATGTAGTTATAGGTAAAGATAAGAGTTAGCATTTGACCCTAATCACCAAAATCTGTTGGTCTTTCATAGCACCCAAGAGAAAAATTTTACCCAGTTTTTGAAAAATTTACCTGGTTAAAAAAAATTACCTACTTAAAAAAATATCGCCTAGTTAAAAATAAAATCTCCTCGTTAGAAAAAAACTAACTAGTTGAAAAAATCACCTAGTTTAAAAAAAAAACAGTTAAAAAAAATTAACTGAAAACAAAAATTAACTGCAATAGTTACAATTATTGTAGGGTTTTAAAACAACCAGCAGAGAAATAACGTTACATTAACAGTTGGCAAGAAAGGATAAGCAAAAAAACTGAGTTTTAAAGCGTTTCTGAGAAATAATTACTCTAAGCAGAGGCAAAATAGCCTACAGACAGGCTCTTCATTTGGGCAACTCAGAGATGTTTTTGGTTCAGTTCTGCTTTTGAGTGGCATGCAGTCAAAATCCCCAGGTTCTGGGGGCTGGACTTGTCCCAGGGGTTGGCCGGGGGGTTGGGTAGTAACAGGCACATGTAGAATAGACCTTTTTAGGTCCAAAGGGTCGAGACAGCAGAAAGCAAATCGTTATTTTTAAGAAGATTACGACATTTTTTAATCTAAAAGACATGTTTCGATGTTACGAACATCATCGTCAGTTACATAATGTTTGAAAAACCGTTGGACTATATAACAACTAGGCGAAACATACATAATTAATTATGATTAAGTGACAAAAATAGATTACATATTGGAGTGAGTTACAAGGTAAGAAGAATACAAAGCCTAAAGCGTAAGTGTCAGGTTGACGTGGTGAACTTGTTGGTTTAAATTAGGCTTTTCCCAATTTATATGCATAGCCTCCTTAAGTTTAAGCTGAAATTTAGTAGGGGCGGAATCAAGGATTTCGAAACAATCCGCAGAGCAAGATTGGCGACAACGTTCT
>BLFK01000871.1:1492328-1497328 GCA_014634185.1 Astreopora myriophthalma
GGGGGGGGGGGGGGCACACCCATCGCATCCCCCATCCTTATGGGCCTGCAGTTGAATGGCTTTAAATTTCTTCACGAGCAAAGTTGGTGTGAAATAAAATGCTTTACAACTCATTCACGGTACCAAAATTATTGTGTTGTGTTGCAACTATTAAATGTAAGTTATTTATTTTTATTTCTGGTACAGCTGGAGGCCATTGTCATCACATGGTGGCCCTGTTACATGTAACTCACTGGAGCCTTCTAAATTTGGGAGAAATCCCTGCAGATAAGACTTGCACTAGTCTACCTCAAGCTTGGAGTGTTCCATGGGGAAATCAGATAGATCCTGAACTTGTGATCAATGAAGTGCAGCTATTCTCAAGCTGCTACTGATCAAGCTGGTAAAAGGAAAAGGCACCCAATAGGTTGCAAACTATATGATACAAAGTCCAAACATGAAAAAGATGGGTTGGAAACCAGAAATAGTTCTAAATATGTACAGTAAACTTGCCAAAAGTCTCAAGCCACCCCTTTTTCATATTTGCTGAGTGATCAAGAGGCATCATAGTTACCAATAATGTGATGGGCAATGCACCACTTGGGTCTTGTCATGTGAGTTAGCCTCCTATCACGTGACGTTGCGCATGTATAAGACAGTTGAGAGAGAGACCGGGTTGCGCGGGAAAATTAACATCCTAACGGAAGATGTACACAAGAGTCGTCGTTTGATTAAATAATATTTGTTCATGTTTAACTGAACTCCTGACTGAACATTATTGTGTAATATCGATGTGACAGGTCTTACCTTGGCAAAAGCATAAATGGCTAAAATATTAAAAGAGCATATGACAGGGCATGATGTGGATGTGTAAATGATATTTTGAAAACAGAGTTGACTTATGGTCGTGGGTTTGAATCCCGTTGAAGTCACTTGAATTTTTCAAGTGCATGTATGAGACAATTGCTTAAATTGTCCAGGAAGTGTGAGGATCATTCCTTCAACTCATTTGTAAACCGCACTTCACAATCATTTCTTTCATTCATCATTCCTGTCACGGGAAAACATGCATGAGCCCAACAAATTGACCTGCTCTCAACTGTGTGGCTTCATAGCACAGTTTACTTATGTTGATATTACAGGTAAAGTGTTGTCAAATTTTAAAATCTTGTAAAGAACTTAAAACCAATGCAAAGACATTTCAGAAAAATCTTCAACTCATAAACACTTCCATAGTGGTCTTTTATTAAAGATTGTCTTAAACAAGTGCGTGACTGGCTGTGTCCCTCATTTGTTACCTTTTTTCAACAATTACCGCAACAAATGGTGACCCTAAAATCTGGAATGGCAGAAAATTACCCCAAATCCTAAAAGGCAGAACGGTGGAAAATTACCTCATATCCTAAAAGGTGGAATAGAAAGCTAAGCTTGAAAGTTTGCAAAATGTTTGGAATTCAAGAGGGAAAAAAGCAAGAGGTGTGACGCTCTCTGATTCAAGCGAAGCAAAATTTCACAGATACTTTGTGACACATTGCAGAAGACATGAAGTAGAAAATTATTTCAACCATTAGAAAACGTGCTGGCCTTGGGGAATCGTTTTTTCCTTTTTGCAACAGAGTCAAAGCATCAGCGGATAAAGGCGAGAAAAGGGTAGATGTATGGAAAACGCAAACTTGCCTAGACTGAAGTAGCTGAGTAGGACTGAAGTAGGTAGGTAGGTAGGTAGGTAGGGTCACAGGGTCTGTAATGGGAAAACAATCAACAAAGCTAAGGAGGTCTATAGAAATGTACATGGTAATTCCTTACCCCCTTACCAGCATCACTGGGGGCATTTTCCTATGGAAAACAGTAATTGTGCTAACAGGCAAACTCAGTTTTCCTGAGCAGCATTTGTGTCATTTTGCAAAGTTGCAGGCAATTTGTACATAATAAGTAGGTACTATGCTAATAGTTGTGGAGTGAACTGTTCCATGTCACACACTGAAAATGTTTTTGTTTTGCACATCCTTTCATACCATTCCCCTCAGTGTTTGCATACGATAAATGAATATCATTCCATAGTTTTAGCAAGATTTTGGATTTTGGCTGCAAACGTCCTTTGGGTGGTTTTGCCTGCAGGACTTTACAGCACTTCAGTATTATTGTAAATGTAACTTTTCATTTGTCTGCTGTTGTGTAGCCTGTTTATTTTGAATAGATTTTCTATGGTTTCAGGTGTCAAGTCTTGCAGTGAAATGGGAGAACAAAGTCACAGCATTATTTGTTCCTCATTGCTTGATGAAGGTGTTGATCCTGAAGGTAGTGAGCACATAGAAGTTCATCCTTCTCGGCATTCTTCATGTGTCACTGTAGAAGAAATTGCACCGCAAAATAACACCATATCCAATGAAAAACAAACATTTCCAGCAAATGGCATATGTTGTCTTATAAAATCGGTTAAAGATAAAGGGTTGTCATCAGCTGAGAAGAATGTGAGAAGGTATTACAACCAAATGGAAGAAACCAAAGCCACTTTTGAACAAGTAAATGCAGAAGATCTTAGACCACCACCACACTTATCTGCGGAAAAATGTAAGGATCTCAGGTTGACCATTGGAGTTAGGGTGAGCTTTTTATGCAATGCAGTGCTGCTTATTGCCAAAGCTGTGGCGTCTTATCTGTCGGGCTCAATGTCTATCATTTCTAGCGTCGTAGACAGTACTGTTGATTTGATCTCTGGTTTCGTTGTGTGGTACACTGCACGAGCCATCAAAGGAACTGATTACTATGAATACCCAGCAGGAAAAACACGTTTGGAACCTATCAGTATTATAGTGCTGGCAGTGATCATGGCAGTAGCATCAATACAGGTCACTATCTCATCTGTTACACAAATAATCAACGAGTCAGCTGACCCTGATATTTCAGTTGCTACCATTGCTATTATTGGTGCAACTATTACAGTAAAAATGGCTTTGTATTTGTACTGTCGACATATCAAGAGACCTTCTGCTGCTGTGTTAGCACAGGATCACTTCAATGATGTTGTGTCAAATGCTGCTGCTCTTGGGTTTGGTTACCTGGGTTACAAATTGTGGAATATTGTTGATCCAATTGGTGCTATTTTGATAAGTATTTATATATTTGTTGGGTGGTATAGAACTGGCTGTGAACAAATCCGTAGCTTAACAGGTTATACCGCTTGTCCAGTCACTTTACAGAAACTTCTGTGGATTTGTATAATCCATGACAATAGAATTCAATATATTGATACTCTGAGGGCCTATCACTTTGGCTTGAACATCCTTGTTGAGGTTCACATTGTTCTGCCTCCTGATATGCATGTACGTGAAGCCCATGACATTGGTGAATCACTTCAAAATAAACTGGAGAGTTACTCTGAAGTCGAAAGAGCCTTTGTTCATATTGACTATGATTATGAGCATGACCCAAGTACGGAGCATAATACAGGAAGCCTCAAATAACAGCCATGTTTGGAATTTTACAGCCTTTGAGTTGTGTAGTTTGTAAAGTGGAACTTTAGTGTGTCAGAACAGTGCTGTTCTGTTCACTTTCCTTGAGGTCCAGTAGCATTATTAGGTGCACGCACTTAACATTTGCACACACCTTTGGATTTTCAATTCTGGAAATTTTTGGGGTGTCTGCAAAACGAAGACCTAAGACCTAAGACCCAAAAACGAAGACCCATTTTTTTTACAAGCCTATCAAACCAGAGACAGTCAAAGCGGGTCAACGCTTTTCCTGTGAGACCAAATGATGCGAAATCAGTGGGGTCTTCGTTTTGTAGATAAGGCCGGCTCAAACTTAGCCTGCGAGCAAGCTCTCTCTTCCTCTCTCCACCCACCCACACCGCACGAGAGAGCTTGCACGCAGGCTAGCTCAAACTACAAAACGAAGACCCTCGCTTAAATGTTTTTAAATCCTTCGTTCGAGTGTTATGTAATATCGCGGACCTTCGAGTGTCGAGGCAGCTTATTGTGGACTGTGGCGGATCAGTTCTTTATTTATGTCCTCCGTTTCATTGTTTCAGAAGTGAAAATGCCCTGAAGCTGTTCGCCCAAACAAATAATGTCTACTTTATTCATAACGGGAAATACTCGAATCAGTTGCACGGACTGCGATAAACGAATACACAATTGCAAATGTTTGCTGATATTTGTGCTTACAGCTTAGAATAATGTACGTAACAAATATACTTTTACAAATAGGCTTTTACCCTTAAACATTAACAGTTAATGTGAGAATATTTTGCAAGAAATTTGAAGGCTTATGTGAAATTTTTAGGTCTATCGAAAAGTATACGGAATCTGACGCCGTCACGGAAACAAGTACGCCTATCGACCAGCGAGGGGTGTGGCTCAACCAAACTCAAGTGATTCCGCGGAAACAGCCAGCACCCTATTATACTCGGAGATTTACCTCAATGAAAATTTGTTTGAATTGATGTTCCTCTAGGTGCAAATCGTGCCATCTGGACTTTTGCCACCGGAAGAAGGTCATTCCTTTCGATGTAATCTTCTCCCACAAAGAACGATGGATGTATCCCATCAAGGGAGATTGGTCTAATTGCAAGCCTTCCCAGCGGGAGACCGTCAGGTATTATCTCGCCTCTAAGAAATGCCTTACTAGTCGTTTTCCATACTTCTCGTTAGGATATATTCACATCCCAAGTGACGTAAAGGAAAGTCTTCGCGATTCACACAAAAAATATCTCGCGAATGAGTTAGGGCTGACCTTTGATTAACTTTTTACTTCATCCATGACCCGTCCCTGAAGTTCCAACCTTACATGTAAGGGATTCAAACACAAGCAAGCGAAGAAAGATTCACAGTGAATTTCAGCCCCCACATGATGCGGGCATATTTCAGAGTTCAGTTACATGGTATCTTTAAGATGGAGGAAGTGACACCGTTATTTGGATGCCTTATCTAGATGCTCCGCTTCATTTTGAAACTGTCAGATGAGGATGCTCAAACTTGACGGCTTACAATTAAAAATAGGGGAGTCACCTTTTTGTAAAG
>BLFK01000871.1:1502328-1537328 GCA_014634185.1 Astreopora myriophthalma
ACATTTAGAGGCAAGGGAGCTCAAAGAAGCTAAGGCTTATGTAAAGGCCTACTTCGAAAATACATAAATGACTGTAGAAGAAAATCCTGTCAAAGGCAGAACATTTAAATTTACTAAATAATCACTCAATTAGGAAATATGGAAGAAAAAAAATAATTAGGATAAGAAGGCTTAAACTAGGCGTACAATTAACAAAGAACAGAGGAAAAAAAGCACCCCTAAGCTGTACATAGAAGTAAAAAATATCTATATTTATACTAGAAGAAATGATTTCAATTTAGAAACAAACACAAGAATACTAGAAGCATTCTGAATTTCTTGACTGAGAGAATGAAATAATTTGAGGCCTTGAAAACGAAGTGAAAATTGGGGAAATGGAAGGAGTTCTTGCTTCTGGTATCGTAAGAGTGTATCTGGTAGTTAAGTAAAAACATATCATTGAAACTTTCAGGAGGAAGGCCATTTTTGTAAAGATACATAATTTTACCTACTTAAAGTCTGATAATATCTTCAAATTTTAGAATTTCTAAACTCAAAAATAAAGGGGTAGTATATGCATCAAACGAACTTCTAGAAATTAATCTAATAACCCGTTTTTGAAGTGTAATTAACCGTTTACGATTAGAAGATAGGTAGAGCCCCAGATACAGGCACAGCAGTGTAAGTAGGGATAAACTAAACTATAATAGAGAGTATATAAGGAGTCCTTATTGAGGCAGAAACTTGCTTTGTATATGATACCTACTGATTTTGAAATTTTCCTAGGGAAGTGTAGTATATACGATTTCCAAGGTAAGTGCTCATCGAGAATAACACCAAGGAAGACAACCTCATTTACCTGATCTATTTCTATATCATCATTTGAAAAATGTAAGTTAAGTTTCTGCCTATTTTGTCTTGTTTTAAATAAAAATCAAATTTGATTTTTTAATATTAGCTTATTAGCTTGTTAGCCCGAAACCAGTCAAACAGTTTCCTCAACTCAGCATTTACAATTTCCATTAGATGAACTGGGTCTTTATGTGAGTAGAATATGTTAGTATCATCAGCAAAGAGTATAAAATCCAAAGCCTTTGACACATTGCACAAGTCGTTATTGTATAACAAAAACAAAAGTGGACGTAAGATGGACCCTGAAGGTACCCCACATGTAATGTATTTATAGGACCATTGACCGGCTGCCGATTGTGGAAGCATGGCGGACGGTTGCGCATTTTTAAGCTCCGATGATGGTCAAGTTGTGGACGCTGGAAATGGAATCGCTTTTACTTAAACATGAGAGTTCTGATTTACATCTTCAATTAAACGGAGATCTGTTGACCTGGAAGAGTAGTTTGGATTCGTTGAAGAGTTTCGTGAAGAACGACTTGCAGCAACCGTGAAAGTGGTCATCGCCTGGCGGGAACATGAAACAGTTTAAAAGTACCAACAAAAATCTTATCATCAACTGGTACAGTAAGAAACAACAGACTCCATGTTTCCAGGGGAGAGATGGTCCTACATTAAAGGATAAGTTAGTTCAATTAGTTTAGAAAATGCCGGGAATGACAACTAACAGGCTGGAATCGAGTACATCTACAATTGCCGAACAAATTGAGAACCAAACAATGTCACCTCCAACGTTGTCAGAAGTCCCTTGTACAAGTGGTATTCGACAAACATCGGCCGACAGAGAAGGGCAGGAAAACTTAATTCAAGAGCGATCAAATTCCGTGATGGCTTCTGATATAGATGGTCTAAAATTTGATTTACTCATCCTGCAGAAAATGGTAGAAGAAAATTCAAATCTCCTGTCAGCAAATATTCGAAAACAAGAACATACGGTGCGCACTGAGGACATTGATTACACAACGAGGTATGAATATTTGCTGTCAACATTAAAAATGCCAGTCCTCTGAAAATCAAGTATTGTCCTTGGAGCAAGAGAATGATTCATTAAAACTGGCGTTAAGGATGATCGTCCAAGAGAGGTATGAATGTGACAGCCATTCACAAAAAGCAGGTGAACGTTGGTTCCTGGCGGAACACTCCCATGCGGCGAAAAGTATGAAGAATAAAGGCAATCAACAGACAATTCCCAACGACAAAAGTGATACTCGCAATAGATTTCAGCCCCTTAGGAATGAGGTTTAAGGTCGTCTCATCAATGTGAGCCCAACGCCAAGTAACGTAGTTAAGAAGATAAAATAAATAGGGTGCCAAGCGCGAGATGTTCCCAGACTTCAAACTCTAGAAACCGCATTGACAGCGCAACGCGAACCTCGAACAGCGAAAGGGATGATCCAGCAAATCAATCGGCAAAGAAAAAGGAAGCAGGGGTCGAAAATCTCGAGATCTGCAAAACTCAAAGTTTCCTCGTTCCCTGGATGCACTACTATGGACATGACAGATCATAGCAAAGCGATTCTGCGGAAAAACCCTGATACGATTGTGATTCATGTTGCAACAAACAGCCTTCGATCCAGTGCATCGGTGCGTGATTTTGCCGAGGAGATCGTTAACCTGGCCACCATGATTAGTAATGAATCGTCGGCCGATCTTGCGATGTCTGGCATTATTCCGAGGTCTGATTATGAATTCCTCGCCGTTAAATTGTCTGGTGTCAACAAGATACTCAAGACATCCTGCGGCCAAAATGGATGGGGCTATGTTGACCACTCAAATATCTCTCCTGAACACGATCTGAACAGGAGTGGTTTACACTTCAACACTAAGGGAACTGCCAGACTTGCAACAAATTTTATTAAATATTTAAGAGATGATTTGGGTATTGCCGACTGGGAAACGGATGAGTCTGTGCCTTCGCGTGAAAACCGTAAGTACACTACATGTACCAATAAGGGCAACCCATCCATTATCAATCCATTTGGTCGGGGTTTTGTCATTGCGGCATTAAATATCAATAGTTTGCTCGCTCACTTGGATGACCTCAAATTTCTTGTACTCAACTTCAAAATTGACGTACCAGCTATCAATGAAACGAAGATCGATAGGTCAGTCAGTGATAATGAAATCCACTTGCAAGGATTTGAGCTTGTTAGGATGGATCAATCTGTTAACGGTCGAAGTTGTGGTGGTGTCTGCATGTGTTTAGGGAATAACATAAATTACCAGATCCATGACGATTTATGTGATGGTCAACTTGAATGCGTTGTAATCGAAATTATCAGACCCCACTCCAGACCTTTTTTTGTTAGTACGTGGTATCAACCCCAAACTCTCCCCAGAACATCTTTCGGCAATTTGAGTCTCTAGTCAATAAAGTGGATTCTAAACAGAAAGACTTCTACTGTAGTAAATGGGGTCACTTGGGTCGCTAACCAATCAGAGCGCGATGCATCTCATTAATAATGGCGACATGCCCATATATGGGCATGCAAGAAGGCAAAATCACGCGCCGTGCATGTGCCATGACGTCATGGTCCAAAGGTCAATTGAGAAGTGATGGGATGACGTCATCCGACGTCACGCATCACGCGCGAGTGGAAGTGTCAAGTGGAGAAAACCGGAAGTCACGGTCAAAAAAGGAATTTTCTAAAAAACAACGTTTAATGAGGAAAGACGAAACCCTAGTGTTGACAAACGGGAATATGTGTGGGATCTGAGCAATCTCCCCATCCCTCAAGACAACGCCTTGACTTGACAGTGGGGTGGGTGCGCTTAGAACGCCATTGGTTCGTCCTCATCGTCCGCCTCAGCGTAACCGTACGGGAAGGTCTTGGTACTGTCTGGCTCCAGGACGCGCTTGTCGTAGACCAGCTTGTACTTCTTGTCCTGGGGAACGGACAAGAGGACCTTCCGGATACTGTCCCGCACGATCGTGTGGGGGTTGTGGGTCACGAGGGTGCATGGGGCGTCTCGAGGGTCCATCAGCTCGTCCGTTACCAAGGTCTTCATGGAATGAAAATTCACGACGTCCTCGGTGCGTTTGTTGTGACTGAACCGTTGGGCTTTGCTCGTGGTCTTGCCTTGCCGACGTGAAATCTTGGATCCAGTTGCCCGCGTCAAACTCGTTGGTCAGGTCGCCCAAGTAACCCTCCGGGGCAGCGGGGTTTCCTGCCCAGACTCCGAGCACGCGCAGATCACGGAGTCCGTGTCCATGTAAAGAGCCCGGTCCTGCAAGGGGTGGGGACACTCCCAGTACAGCTTGAGCTGTGCCCTGCAGGTGGTGAAAGCCGCCACGAACATGTGAGAATGGTACACGTTGATCATCTCCGTACCGGCGAATGAGCTGGGTATCGTTTAAGAATAGCGTGAAGAACTGCTCGGGTATCTTGCGGGTGGTGACTTGGGTCTTGTTGGGTTGCTGACCGAACTTGCCCCGGAAGGAATTCAGCATGCATGCCCTTGGCCAAAGACCGCATACCTGGGTTCTTCTCGATCTTGGCGTACTCGAGTTGGCTGCCTTCGTGTCGGTGGTAGTTGGCGAGGAACGCTTGGCGTCGGGTCTTGTCATCCACGACGTCGGTGGGCCAGCTGGAGGCTTCCTGCTTGATCTTCAGGAACGTGTCAACGTAGGGTCTGAAGAGGTCGGTGGAAGACTGGGTGAAATGCCACACCTCGTAGACGTGCAGCAATCGGTACCCGCAAGTCACTGCTTCCTCTAGTTCAGGCGTACACCAAGTCCTGACGAAAGCATGGGTCTCGTCTACATGAGGGCAGGCGAAAGTGTGTTCCAGCAGAGGTTTGGGCATCTCGGTCAGGACACAGGTGCGACATAATGCGAAGGTCAGTTTGCCGTGGGAACGACAGGGCAGGACCGGATGGTAGAGTCCATGGGGTGGCAGCACCTTGCACTTCATCAACCCGAAGGTGCCACAAAGTAAGTCCACCCAAGCTCTTCAGTGGGGGTGTCCAGGTTCCAATGGATCTCGGGGTGACCCACCAGGTAGTGGCTGTACTTGTTGACAGAGGGGTAGAGCGAACAGAAATCGTCGTAATGGATCTGTTCGTCTCCTTCCATTTCCCGTAACAGTTGGAAGAAGGTGTTGCGTGGATCCAAGGGGGTGCTGTATTCTAACTGCTTGAGAAAGCGTGGAGGACCGGGTCGGCTTTCTTCTGGCCTTCCCATTCGCGGCCCCAGAGGATAGTGACATGTCGTCCCGTGTCGCACAAGGCCAGAAGCCACTGACTGGTGCACTTGTGGACTTCGTGGGCAGACTTATTGTCCAGTTGGACATGACGTTGCGTGCGGTGGGGGAAGCAGCAGGAACAGCCGTGCCAGAAACACCCGAGAAACTCGAAGATCCGGTCGTCGGTGGGATATTAGCCATCGATGCGGTACCGATGCTGTCCAACCTGGAAGGTCTGTTCTCCACCATGGTTGGCGTGGAGCAGGGCCGGCCGGTCTCATTGTAGCCAGTGGAGCCATTCCAGGGCTTGATGGGACTGGTTGCTGCACGGAGGGGACCAGCCTTGGAGAGGTTCGTTGGCGATGGTGTCTTGGGGCATCCAATTCTGATGGTAGACCATGCTGCAAGCGGAGGGCAGTGTCCGGGCCGGACATGTAAAGCGGCGAGATGAGTCCAACTTGGTAAACATTCTTTAAACACAACGAGTTTAATGCGAACAAATTCGACCTTTCATCAAGAGTTTTACCTTTGTAGCAAGCCGGAGCCGGGTAATAACCATATGACGAAAGGACGGCGTATTTAAGAGAAATGACAACCCAGCGTATATACACAAGCGCTTCTCCACGTGCGATCAAAAGGAAAGAAAAATCAAAAGCGAAAAACTACCGATGCATTGTGGTATACGTAATGTGAAAAATCTATAACCGCGGAGCGGACTAAAAAATGAACAACTTGTTGAGGAATAGCCTCAACAGGCAGGGTGATGCAATGTTCCACGGAACTGAAACTGCAGATGGAGTCGAAGTCATTTCATGCACCCCTCTTTCAACAACCGCACGTCCGAGCGGCAGTAGGCCAGCAGTTCGTTCTGGAAATGGAACATGTAGCGATCGGCCACTTGCTGGGCATACCACGTACGTAGCTCGGTGCGTCCGGCTCGAAATTCTGCCGAACTGAAATGCTGGAGTCAAGCAAACCCAGAAACCGTGCGGGCCCAGAAAGCTCGGGCATGTGCCCGTCGCCGTCTCTGCCTGACAACGACCCCCTGCCGGGTGGTCCTAGAGGTCTGTCCACTGGCCCAATGGAAGAAAGCCGAGCTGTTGGCCTGATGTGCGACTCCACCAGTCCCACCACCGGCCGTCCCAGTTCCAACATTGCCGCTGCCACCCCCTCGTCATAGACGAGAATCCCTCGCCGATGAGGTCAACCGCCGGGCTCTCTGTCTCGCCTGCCAACAAGAATGGTGCCAAATGCACCGTCGACACTGCGATGCGGATCCTGAGTCGCCTATCTGGCCCACCATCGAGTGTACTCTCGAACGTACTGTCGACGCCGCGTTACCAACCCTGAGCGCCGTGCCACATATCTGCTCCACGAACGTGCACGGAGCCAGCACTGCCGACAAACCGACCCCGAGCATCACACCGCCACTCTGGCCCGCGAACGAGCACGGCAGCAGGCCGCTCATTGATGCCTCCAACTCGACCCGGAGTGGCGTGCCACCACTCGGGCCCGGACGATGACGACCCTGAGCGCCACGCCGCCTAACTGGCCCGCCAACGAGCATTGCACGAAGCGTGCCATTGATGGCGCGATTCGGATCCCGAGTATCGTGCTCCATATTGGGCCCGCCATTGAGTGTACTCTTTATTTATTTAAGTTTCACCACCAATGGAGGTGGTGGGGGCAACACAACAGAGCTTTCGCCCTAATTGATAGTGGGCCCTTTCCAAGGCCGGAGACCACAACACCGGGATCAACGTCCCCTACTCTTTGCGAACAGTGTGTAGCGGCGTCAGCTCCGGTGGCGGAGAGATCCGTGAAACTAAAAGACTAATGACTCACAGGTTCCACAAGGGTCAGGTTTATCGAGTGAAACTCTTACAGCGATCCCGTCGACTAGGACGTGTTGGCGAACGCTTCGGAAGGTTCTGAGTAGAACAGCAATAACTGTGGTTCCCGTCGAATTTCTGTGAGCCTTATGAAATTTTTACAAGCGCGTGCGATAGTTAAGCTAGAGTCACGTGGTAGCTGGCGGAGATCTATGTGACGTAAATGCGGTAAAAGGGGGAAATACCTAGAATACAACGAAAGAAAACTAAGGCACACGGGTGCCGTAACACAGTGTGTGGGTTCTTTAACGCCCCACAGAGTTATTTACAAACCAGGGTTGTGAGACGGGACCTACAGTTTATCACCCTTATCCAAGAAGACTAGACAGTCTAACCATTTGCAGATGTTATTTCTCCTCAGACCCTGAGAGATGGTCCGGCCGAGGTTCAAACCCACGACCTACCACGTGATAGTCCCGTGCTCTACCAACTGAGCTAAGCGGTCGGCAGTTACTCTCGAACATACCGTCGACGGAAGAAGGGACTCGAGGTGAGCGTCGTCGACAACGACGTCAAGGACCCCGGCCTTGGACCCCGGCCTGGCAAGCGTGTTTGCTCCAGTGGCAGCAAAGCCTGCCAACCCGCCATGCCCAAACCTTCCTCCGAGATCGATGTCCGTCCGTCTCGTCATCGTCATTCACTTCCGAGGACTCGGACCTGGATGCTTTGGCCACCGCTCTGGACGATGCCTTGTCCTCGCCGTCCCCAATGCCATTACACCATTGGTCGCAGAGGAAGAGGCAGACCACGGCGCCACGTTATGCCAAGCTGTCGTCGGATTCCGAGGAGGAGGAGGAGGAGGAGGAGGAGGATGACGAGGAAGATCCCGCCCAGCACGTCCTGGCCTGCATGAGCCAGAACTGGGCACCAACGCCTGTGCCTGACAGACCCGTACCCGGATGACCCGCATGGATGCCATCCTCCAGACCGTCCGTTCCCCCGACCAGGCCCATCACTTGGACCGTTTCCATGAGCAGTTACAACGCCAAGACACGGTGCGAGAACAACCATTTCCAAATTTATTAGAATGGGTGGCCGCGACGGACCTGGCCTTGTTACAGGAGTGGGACACTGGGGCACGCCGACGATGACTGTGCACGTCACCCCAATGTCATGGATACCTTTGAACGATTCTTCTTTTGTCAAATTAAAGAAAAATGTCACAATTTCAATCGCGTCTTGGCTTGCATGGTCTTCCTGATGATGGCTTTGGTACACGTCTTTTTACCCGGGAGGATGGTGATGACACGGATCATCTTGCAATCGGCCGTATGCTTGTCTTGCAACGACTTGGCCCGAGCATAATCAATGTCGTGCACTTTGGCGATCTTGTCCAACCGGTTGATGCCCGGATCCCTGCGTTTCAAGCATTTTTGCAGATGCGTGCGGGAGCCCATGTACTTATACCTCGACCAATGAAATTCCAAGCTGGTCTTGCCCAACCCTTTTTGCATGTCCAATCCCCACCCTCGCTGGTTTTTTTTTCTTTTTGGGGGTTTGGGCCACCTGGGGGGATTTTCTCCGGCTCCGTCGTCGGGCCTGCGCTCTAATAGTCGGTGCCATCAAGTTTCCGACGCGTTTTCTTGCCTTCGGCCCATGCTTCCCACCCAGGCGAAGGTCGCAACCGTCGGAGTTCGGCCAGTGTCTTGGCCAGGCGGACCTCGCAGGATCTTTTTATAGTGTTGTCTGCACTGGCTCGGGTGCGTCGGACGTTTTCAAGAAGTTCGTCCATCGGTTTGCTGGCCGTGGCAGGATGGTCGCGTTTCTTGGGTTTGAACTCTATGGCCTGCAATTCTTCTAGCAAGGCTTCTTTCATGTGCCGAGGGCGCCCTGGCCCCGTTTTGGGCTGTGCGCCTGTCCCTGTCACCATTGCTTCCTTCTTCACCGCCACCCTGCGGGTCGGGCCGGGCTTGTGCGTCAGCCGCCACCGGCAGAAGAATTAAAGGATTTCGAGGACGACATGCTAAGGATGGTCCAATCCGTAAATTTCAACTCCAAAACTTTATTTGACAACAAATCATTGTCATTTGCCATCGCCGAGCTACGCGACTCCGTGGGTTATAATTTTTTTTTAGCACAAACCATGATGTGTCTTAATGATTGCTGAGTTTGGTGTCTCAGTTCTTGATTCCTGCAGACATCGCGAACGTCTCTCATCCATGGCGTACTTGAAAACACAGCGCTCAACTTCGGCTCTATTAAACATGCACCTGAACTCGTGCACAAGTCCCTCAGACTTCGATAAATCCCCCTTACAAAGCGTGTAAATATCATTTATGTGACACAACGGAAAAGCGATGTAAATGGCACTTACCGAAGCTTGGCACAAAGGATGCGAATAACGTGACTGCGAAGACTCTGCCACCGAGTGATTTTTCAACGCGAAAATAACTGTTATTGTTAAACATGCCACCCCGCTCGTTCCGACTTTTCCCAATAAATTTTCGATCACTTCCGACTACCGCCCCTGAAAAAGTGGGGCGGCCATTTTGGCGTCTTTACAGGAATGTGGAAATACGTCGGTCTTATTGTGCACAGAATAACAAGCGCAAAGGACACAGGCAAACCAATTCCAAATTAGGTCTGCGTTCTCCTTCGTCGAACGCAGTAAATGGATCCCAGCCTCTCTCGGGCAAGGTGGTTTCGGCGGATGGAATCCAATGCCGACCGACTTTTACCATGTGCTCGCAAGTTCCCAGGCTAAGCTAAAGTGGCTTGATTCCGTCGTTTCCAGAGGGTAAGTTCTTTTTTACAATGAGTTTAAACCATTTTGGTTCAAGAAACATGCAAGCATGTAAATAAACGGCTTTGTGATTAATGATTTTACATTCTCCCCCTATCAACAGCAAGTGAAAAAAGCCATTCTATAACATGGCCGGCGACAAAGATGGTCCTTGCGAGCAGATGTCC
Source organism: Astreopora myriophthalma (assembly GCA_014634185.1). Classification (NCBI taxonomy): domain Eukaryota; kingdom Metazoa; phylum Cnidaria; class Anthozoa; order Scleractinia; family Acroporidae; genus Astreopora; species Astreopora myriophthalma. The sequence goes on from BLFK01000871.1 coordinate 1,512,203, forward strand.
AAAGCGGCCAGGGAGGATACTCAGGCATCAAGTGCGGCGGCCACAGTAAACTGAGTCAGGTTACGAGTTTGGTGGGCGCGTGATGATTCAACTAGTCGAGAGGTTCATGGCTCAGAATCCTCAGCCACTTCCTCCTATCACGGTACAGCCAAACGTTCCCCCACGTTACATACATACATACATATACTTTATTTATGCTCGAAATTTACAGAATAGCTGTGAAGCTAATATCTTCGAGAAAATAAGTTAAAATAAAATTAAACATGCTCCATTACAATTTTTAAACTATATACAATATTATGCATGCAGAGGATAGTATAACTTGTGGATCTACTGTGGAAAGGCTTCGTATTTGAGGATCTCCTGCTTGAATTGTAGAAAATGTAATGTTCTTTAACTGTCTGGGAGAGAGTTCCATATTTTGCTAGCTATGTATAAAAAGAGTGCAGACCGTAAGTTGTTGTTTTTGGGTTGGGAAGGGCCAGAATATGATTACCGCACAAATTGTAGGATGAAGACCGTACAGTGAAGATACCTTTTAAATAACCCGGATAATTAGTGAAGAACAGACTCTTATATAATGTGATCATGAAGTTCTGCAGGCGTCTAATGAATAGAGATTTTAAGTTACTAAAATGTCATCCTGTAATCCTGTAGTATAAACCTAGGAATACGCTTATTTAGATTATCTACTTTGTCGGTATTGCGCGCACCACAGAAATGCCAAACAGAAGAACAGTAGTAAAAATGCGGCAAAACAGTTGAGGCTTTGTAAAGCTTCAATAATGTCTCCTTATTAATAAGTTTCCGAAATCTAAGCATTACGTTAAATTGATTATTTATTTCCTTACAGATAGCTGATACGTGATTATCAAAAGAGAGCTTATTATCTATTGTCATCCCAAATATATCTATTGAATTATTTACTGAGAGACAAAAATTGTGCTCAGTTTTCCCCAGGATTAAAGCTTGGTGCTTTGTCTCGTTTACAATCATGCCATGGTTGTTATACCACTGATTTGCGACATTAACTTCTTGACAAATACGTTCTTCCAATGCGAGTGGGTCTAGGTTGGACGAGCAAATCTGATGGTCGTCCGCGTATGCGTTTAGTATAGCATATTTTACATGCTGAAAAAAGTCATTAATAAATATATTAAAAAACATTGGTCCTAAAACGCTCCCTTGAGGGACTCCTCTTCTGGTGTCCGCCCAGTTGGAGAAGGTATCCCCAATCTTTACTCGCTGCTGTCTTCCTGACAAGTAGTCCTTAAGTAGCGCACAACTTCCTTCGCTGACTCCGTACGCCTTGAGTTTGCCAAGAGTAAGTCATGCTGAATGACATCAAAAGCTTTAGAAAGATCCATAGACACCACCGCAGCCAGTTTCCCCCTATCTCGCATGCGCCTGCAGTCCTCTGTCAACCGCAATAATGCAGTCTCACAACTGTAGAGCTTCCTATAAGAACTAATAAAATCCGACCGCAGCGCTGTAGATTTCACCGAACTGCGTTGACAGTAGTCTCTCGTAGATATTATTTATCACAGGTAACACTGTGACAGGCCTGTAATTTGCTTTATTGAATTCGTCGTCTTTTTTAAACAGAGGTGTGACCTGTCCCATTTTCCCGGCCTTGCTCAATGGAAGTGTTCAAAATATTAGTGACAGGTTTAGCTATGACAGCTGCCGATTCCCTTTGGAGACAGCATATCGTGGCCGCACGATTTACGGATATTTACGTCTAAGAGTGCTCTTTCTACTTGCGCTTGATTAATGTATTCAAAACTAAAACAAAGCGGTGCACCTGTTGCCCCGTTCTTCTCATGAATAGCTATAATTCTTGGGTGGTTTTCAAAGTGTTGGCCATAATCTGTCTTTAATCAGTGGAACACCGTCAGCAATTTGAATGAAGTGCGCATTAAATAGTTCAACGATTCCCCTTTTATCATTTATAACAACATTGTTTTATTTGATAATGATGTCATTTGCCTGTTTTGTTTCATGGAGGAAGGTCGATACGCATTCCAAAACTCCCTTGGGTTTTCTGGCTCGGACGACTTTTTTACAAAATGCTCTTTTATCGCCTTTCGTCTTAGAGAAGTGCATATATTGCGTTGAATTTTGTACTGGTCGTAATTTGCGTCCGTCCGATCTCTAATAAATAGCCGCCATAATTTATTTCTGTGCCTTATTGCCTTGCGCCATTGTTCCGTCATGTATGGTACCTGGTTGCCCCTGACAACAGTCTGCTTAAGAGAGGCGTGCTCATTCAGAATTTCGGAGTACAATTGTTCAAAGGCGTAAAGTTTGTCATCCACTTCGTCAAATCCATCGACTATTGAGAAAGGTGCCATTTGTAGATCTTAAAGTTATCTCTGTTGAAGTTTTTGAGACTTCGTAAACAAATTTTGCGAGAGCGCGATCTTGGAGCTGTCAACCGTAGAATTGTAAAGACTAGTGAATGATCACTTATCTGCGTATCCGCTACATCAGATACCAATGTCTTTTTCTTGTTACTGGTCAAAATTAAATCCAAAAGTGTCTCTGATGTTTTCTTCTTTCCAGTAGCTTTTGTAATCAAGCAATCAAGGCAAAAGATTTCCAGCAGGTCTAAGAGATTTCTACCGTCCTTGGGAGGCTTGTCTGGATCCAACAGATCGGCGTTGAAATCTCCATCGTAGAAAACAGTCTCTGTAAGCGTAGAGAATCGGAATCGATGGAGGTCTATAAATGCCTACAACGGTAATCCAACCCCTGCCCAGCTTGACCTTAAGGATAATAGTCCTAAATGCAACCCACTCTTCTGGGGTTATTCCTTTTAGATGTTTTACTTTCACAAAATGGATATCACTCCTCACATAGATCATAAGTCCCCCACCACCGGCCTTCCTGTCGCTTCGACACAGGCGAACGCCTCCGACTTCAAATTGGCCATCTGGAAAACTTTCATCAATCTTAGTCTCCGAAATAACAAGAATGTCCAATCTACCAGAGAGCAGCCAAGTTCTGATTTCATGAAACTTGAATCCACCGATACTGTTAGCGTTGACGTGCCCAATCTTGAAATTTGAACGATAGTTTTGAGCAATATTGTCAAATTCAGTCCCCACTGATGTGATATTTTGCTCCTCTGTGATTGACTTCGGCTCTGAATTGCTACTAGAATTCAAACTTGAGTTCACAAATGGAAGTTGTTGTAATAAAATCAGACAGGATCTGCAGGTGCGTGAGAAGATTCCTGCAGACTTAATTTGGCGATACTCTTTAGGTAGCACGCCACCACATTTTATGTGAGTCCACGAAGAACAGCCAACGCACCGAGTCGCTCGATGGTTTCGAGCAACAATCCGGCCACAATCTGTACAAATTCTTGTTGATTTAGGTCCAGGGTTAGGACTCATATCGCCTGACAGACGAAGGTGCTGCTAGTTGAAAGTTGCTGAGCAATTATTGTAATACGATATCTTCGACTTCGCATAACCGGCTCGAGTTCTCGTCGCGAAACATTAGGGACTTTAAGATCCAAGACGCGACGGCTTTTAGGACGCGGTGACCGGGCAAAAGCCTGGACCTAGAACGGCGTCGTGAAGCACGGGAAAATCTGCGAAGCGACGAAGGATAATTTGGAACAAGACACACCATAAGCTCGTTCAAAGAAGTTCAGGAAATCCGAAAAGTGAATTATTGATGACGAAGAATTTACGGACTTCACAGGTTTGATAAGAGAGACATCTCACTGTTGCTGGTTGATGCTTTACAAAATAAATGTCCGATACTCACATGTCGGAATGGTGTAACAGAAAGACTTTAATTGTGTTATGCCAAAGCGCTTTTCCTATCCATGTACACTGTCTGATATGATTTTAATTTTTCAAGTTTCTATAAAGCGAAAATCGACCTTCCTGTTGGTGGAACAACCCGTTACAGTATTTATTCTGATTCATCGCCGAAAAACAAAACAAAAGTAAGATTATATTTAAGCTTATAAATTAGATGGAAAGATAGAATTTGTTGACGATTGAATGAAAACAACAAACGGATTTAACGTTCAATGTTCTTCATTATTGTATCATGCAGGAATAAAGTAATAACTCGAGGAAATAAAATGAAAATTTGCGAAATATTTCAAAGATAACGAGCCGATTCCCTTTGAAGAGCTGCTCGAAGCGGCGCCGCTATCACTTCAGCTTCGCTTGTTGACCTGGTAAGAGCAAAACGCTTAAATTATTTAACTTCGATTCTTTTGGCTTCAAAAATGACGCCTTACCCTCAGAAAGGGAATAAATTTCAAATATCAGTCTGCAAAATAGTAAAAAACGACTGATCTAATTTATAAAATAAAGCTAAACACTCCCGTTTTGTGCACAACGCCAAATCCACTCAGTTCGCGTTCTCGAGAGAACTCGAGATAGGGAGAAAACGCCCGGCGCATGCGCCCTTCATCCTAAATTTGAAAATTCACTTCCGGCCGCGTCTCGGAGCCACCGCGTCCTCGAATCTTAAAGTCCCTATTTTCGATTCCATTCGCTTCCAGAAATCCCTAACTGCGTAATTTGTGTTACCAGAATCCTTCTACTTGCTTTCTCGTTTAAACTAGTGTGCTTATTAGGTTCTAAAGCACACTTAAGAACAAAGAACCAAAAAGAGACCTGAAGCAAACTTCTAGCATGACCAGCCGCCATGTTTTTCCAGTATATTGATTTGCCACGGTTGATTTGCGTGCAGTTTGCTTAGTATGGGCCATTCTCAACTTCTCACGGTAAACTCCAACTAGAATCTTGAGACGGAATATACACGTTTTCTAACTGGAATCATTAAGTAACAATTCCACCATGTTTTAGTAATTCAAATAATTTAATAATTTAATAATGTGCTTCCCGTGGATTCACGATGTCCCGAGTAATCCCAGCGGGTAGTTGCGCGTTCGCAAAAGGAGATATTGAAAGGGGAGAAATAGTGCTAGAGTACACCGGAGATTTGGTATCATTGCAAGAGGCAGAAGTTCGGAGCGACGTTTCCAAGCACGGGGGAAAACTTGCACTCTCATGGTAGTAGAAAGCCAAGCTCAACAAATTGCCTAAGTACCAAAGATTAATACAAGTTCTCTTATTACTTCACCTTCTCAAAGTTGTTGTAAGGTCTTTGGATGATATCTTTAGGAAATGTGCTGCGTCTTACGGCTTATCCGCCTTGGGACTGGCAGCGCATAATAGGTATGGCAATGCCTCTCTGTCTAAAACTGTGTTTCTCAGTGAAATTCGCATGATCTCTTTCTATTCTTCCAATGCTTTTTTCAGTGCTTTTCGTCATATCTATCCATGCAGACATTACATACACACCAGTGGAGAGTGTTCAGTCTAGTAGCTGGTCGGTCTGGTGCTGCTGGTCCGCCATGTAAAACACTACCAACTGTTTTGAATAGTGGAGACTTCCCACGTCACTACAAAGCACTTCCAGTGCCTTTCAAATACAGAGACGTTATCACAGTTTAAGCTACAAATTTGACGGGTAGGCAAAGCTTAAGAAATTTACGGTGTTTGAATGAACTGATCGTCGTTCAGCGGGAACTGTCCGGTAGAGAAATATAGATGCACGTTAGCGGCCAAAAAACAATGCATTCACCTTTCGTGCACAGATTTGGGAATCTTGGTCTTTGAAGTTCACGGCTACTAGCTATCCAACCGGTCCAGCTTTTGAAACGGCTGTTTTGCCATCCAGGCTCGTACTTAGTAGTTACTGCCCATCCTGAATCAACCCAATTTCTGTTTTATTTTATTTCATTTCTTTTCAGGATTGATCCTTACCAGGAAAATTGGGATGGTCGAATTAATTGGGGTGCGACGATGAAACACTCGCGAGATCACGCGAACCTGAGACCGTTTGTGGCCCTGAGAAACACGGAAAGGCCCAGAGTGTTTTTTATTGCTTTGCATTCCCGAAAAGGTAAAATTACAGTCTGTACAAACTACTTCCAAGTAAATGTGAGCCTAAGTACCCGCTGCGGAAACAGAAAACTTTTATCCGTCCGGAATGTAAAACAAAAAGATGTAACAATACTTTTATTTTAAGTCACGTATATAATAGTTGAATAATTGATAACCAGTTTATAAGTATTTTTAATTAGTGATTTATAATATTTTAATAGCAATGTAAACTTTTGTATTTCATTTTGTAAACCTTAATCGTAATTCAGCCCCTGGCTGCAAGTGTTTTAAGATGAAATAAACTATCTATCTATCTGTCTATCTATCTATCTATATCTTACTCTGGAATTACAATCATACGGATTGGGAATGCCATGCAAACAAACTTCAGGGCCTCAGAATGGCCAGTCTACCTAAACATGTAGATTAGCTCCAGGTCCGCTTGAGAATGCAATCACAGTCTCTAGATCTACTAGTACTAAGTGAAATTCGTCTCGATCATACCTACTGACTCCGATGTATCAATTGAGGGCAATGAAATTATTAGACGTGACCGTAACAGAGGAGGCGGGGGTGTTGCCATTAGGAGCGACTTGTCAGTTCACGATCTTGAATTTTTATGCATTGAGATAAGAAAAACAGGGACTACCTTATTATAGGAAATTAACAATGTACTTTACTAACGCGATTTTACAAAATTCGCGTTAGTTTAATGTATCTTAATTAATGTCGATGTAAATTTAATGCACGCTATTTCACAACATTGTTATTTTAAAGCACCTTTATTTCATTACAAAACCTTACTATTTCATGACTCCTCTAGTGGCTCTTCAGAGTCACTATCTGACAGGACGTCTTCGTTTAAAATCGAGTTCAAAATGTCTTTTGATTGTTTGATAGGGTCTACATGTAGTTAGGCTTCAAAACCAAATTTTCGGCTTTAAAAAAAAACTTAGAAACATCCGTGCACTTGTCTTGGAAGGTTTTATTGACGGAAGCCAAAACGCAGTTTGGCATTCAGAAATGTAAAGTGCGAGTTTGCAGAATTATGAAAATCTCCGTAAATAAAGCAAGATGCTTATCGAAAAAATTCGCGTTAATTTAATGCATGTAAACCTAACTTTTGAAAAATTCGCTTTAATTTAGTGTAACGTTAATTTTCTTCGCGTTGTCAACGTGCATTGTTAATTTCCTATATTAAGGTAAGCCTTTTCTTCTCTCACATTGGTACAGACCTCCTAACTCCCCTATTGAGCCGTTTGAGAAGTTCAAAATCTTATTGGGAAAGATTGAAGAGGAAAACATGGAGTCAAATTTTATAGGAGACCCAAATTGCGATTCGTTAGGTCTCACTTCAAACAATGAGACCAAACATCTTAACGAGCTCTGTGAGTCGTACCAATACACTCAATGAATCAAGGAACCCACATGCATTACATCAAATTCTAAATAATTAATAGACTTATTCCTTACTAATGAGCCAGATAAATTTTCTGTATCTGGGGTTTTCCATATTGGAGTCAGTGACCATAGCCTAATTTACGTTGCTCGTAAACAAAGAAGCCCTAAATCTCTTCCGCGAGTCGTTGATGCTAGACAATACAAAAGTTTTGTACTCGAAAATTTTCAATGCGACATGGAACTAGCACCTTGGGCCATGATAGAGCAAATTCACGACCCTATCGAAGCTTGGGAATCTTGAAGACATCTATTCCTGACAATAGCAAATTTTCATGCTCCGTTTTTTGCTGTAACTATAGTAAGTATAGGCATCCCAGTCGTTGTACATGTGTATTCGCTGGAAGCAATAGTTTCTAACGAATCGAATAGGGCGTCTCCACTCAACTTCCTCTTGTCATCTTCTGGTCGTTCTAAATGCAATATGATCGATTTTTTTCCCGAGATCCGAGTGGATAGTACCTCGTGTATAAACAATCCATGGTATTGCACTTAGAACCGCCAGAAAGCGAGCAAGCAACTTTGAGTCCATTCTGAATGTCAAGACTAGTGAATATGAAACAATTATTTGCCGATGGCGAAGTGAATAGTATTGTCGAGTAATCCCCGAAATAAGGTCGAGGGGATTATTCCACAATATTTACTGAGCCTGAGGCGAATAACTGTTGTAATACAATTTCGGAAACGAATAAAATAGAAATCGCAAATTGCGAATTTCTTCTTGAGTGGAGGTGAGCGCCGGTTACTCAACACGTGTTCACGTATAGAAGTAGGTGATGTCGCTTGGGTCCCTAAGCACGCTGATTGGTCGAGAGCACTAAGTATACTTTATGCCTTACCATATATGGGCATGGAGGGGCCCAAATCACGCGGGTGTGCACGTACTATGATGTCATGGTCTAAAGGTCACCCCCGAAGGCCCGAGTGGCCTCGACGGGGCGTGTGACGTGACGGGAGAGGGTCACACATCACGCAAAAACCGGAACGTCATGCTCAAAAGTGATTTCAAAGACGATTTTTAATGACCAAAAACGTATTTTTTGACAAATGGGAACGTGAGGGGGATTCAAGTGATCGCCCCCTCCCTAGACGGTCTTGCTCTGGTTGACTGCCGTTCCCTTCTGAGTGTCTGTTGCCCCTGGTAATAATAATAATAATAATAATAATAATAATAACTTTATTACACACAGAATTCAAAACGTTGTCACTTATTTACATTGAAGCTGTGTACAGAATAATTATAAAATACATATAAATAGAGAAATTAACTAAATAAATAAATAAGTATAAAGGCTACATATATATATATAAAAGGCTAATATATATAATAGGCTAATATATATAATAAATAAGTATAAAGGCTAAATGTATATACAACTAAAATTATATACATTCATCTCTCAAACCAATAGTTTGAAGTAAAACTCCTTATCGATTCAGAATTCTTTACATGATTTGGTAAATCATTAAAAAGATCAGCGGCCTTTATCGAAAAATCCCCGGTCGGAGGGGGGATGGGTGAGTATCCCCCAAAAAGACCCCTCCATAGCACGTGGAATCAGGCTGCACTCCGATTGGTTGGCACGGACACGATAAAAGGAGGGTCCGCTCCGACAGATGCCCATATTCCAAGATGGAGAGTTGGTGGGATATTCTCCCCACGGGAATCAAAGAAATGATTTTGGACATGAAAAAGAAGTTCCAGAAAGAGAGGATATGGCCCTTGATCGAAGAGCTGAACAGCCTGGCCATCCCCCCAACAAGAAGTTTGCGGTCATCGCGGAGACCAACCCGCCCAGCCGAGCCTGTCCCGGATGCTACCATTGTTCCCGGTGGTGCTGGTCTCACCCCGTCGCGAGTGGCCAGCTGTACCCGGGACCAATGCCACGCAACACACACATCCTCGCTTAACAGACCCGGACCGTCCCTGGACTACCTCGAGGTCTCTTGAGACCCCACCTTACATGATAAGAAAGTCATGACCAACACTTATGAAAAAACTATGTACAGTGTCTTTAGCGTAACATCAAGCGCATTCGAAACGCTGCGCACGGTCCGCGTTCACAAAATGCATGTCTCTCAGGCGTCGCAACGTCTCGCACATCCATTGCACGAAATGATAACATTCCACCTGCAGGCAGTGATGGTGTCTCGGATCGTCGTAATGGCCTTAGGACGCCACGGTGGTCAAGTGCATCATCCGGTTGAACTTGGGGCTGGCGTACCATTCGAGGTCGAGGTAAGGAATGTTCAAACGTTGGAGCAGTTCCTTCTCGTAATGACCTCCATTGAAAGCCACCCTCGGGCGTTCGGGAGTCTTGTGTCACTCGCACAAGGTTTGGACGTCCGAGGAAAGATGGCACAGCGGGACGGCGCGTTTGCTCCCGTGGGCGACAAACGAGAGGCCTTGGGTATGGTGTCAGATGTAGCGAGCCATCTTTCGATCGGCGACGTCGAGTCGGCGCCAGAGGTAGGGATGTGCATAATGTTTCAACCCGCCATGTTCCCCGGTCCGGTCGCACCAACCCAGCTCGCGTGGGAGAAACGTGGCCCATTTAGCTTGCTTTTTTTAGTGAAGACTGAGCCCGTCGAGATCGATGAGGAGACAAGTTCTCGAGGAGAGTTCTGTCCATGATGCGAGGCTCCAGCACCCTGAGACACCCGTTTAAAAAGTCACGCCTTTTTTATGGACACACAAGCCCACACACGCACGCAGTCACTTGACCTTGTAGTTCCCAATGGCCACCAGCTTTGGTGACGGCGTAAACGCCCACCGTCGACCCTGAGGCCGCTCCACCATGAGCGACGAGAACTGCTTCCACTGGTCTTCGTGGGCAGGCAAATGGTGTGGAGGACAGGAGGGCGTTCCTCGTTCTCCAAGTAGTGGAACCGCTCGCCGCGTTCGTTGCATTGCCAGGTGGGTCGGGGCGGGGGCGGGACTGGCCCTTCTTCCAGCACCAGGCGGGTCGAACAGTTTTATGCGTCTCAGTTGGACTTTGGGTGACCACGGCAGATCCATCCACTGGACGAAGGGCACTTGTCCACCTGGTGGCAGGTAAGGTAGCACCGATCCCGGTTGGGCGTGTCCCTCTGCGGCAGCCTGCATGGGTTCCCTGCAGTAACGGAAAAATGGCCCCTTCTGGATGTCGGAATGGGGTTGCTGCACCAGGGCCTCCAGCAACGTTGGGTGTGGTCCTCGCCCACTCACACCGGGCACATCCTCTCGACGCACTGCACGTAGGCCCAGCCTTTGCGCGGGACGTGGTGGTGCAATGGCAACAAGTGGATCGGGCACATCATCACCGGCGGTGGGGGGGACTCGAACTCCGGGACCTAGCGGGGCTGGCCCTTCTTCCAGCACCTCTTCTTCGTATTAGGGCACCTCCACGGGTGGAGGGCTCGTCAGCAAGAGGTGCGGCTCTGGGAGAGGGGGAATGTGGGCCAGCAGTTCCTCGATCATCTGAGGTTCCGTCGTCTGCAGGGTGTCCTCCTCCTCCGTCTTCTTTGGTTCCGGGGCCCCGCGGCTGGTCTGTGGTTCTGGGTGAGACCGTGGGCACGGGACACGGCCACGTCCTCTTGCAGGGTGGCGGGCCACTCACGGCATCGCCCAGCATGGTGTCATCTGTCAACTGAGAACTCAGCTCGAAATACCGGCTGGCTTGGGGGGCGGCTTTTTGGCGGGCTTTCTTTTTTTCTTTCTTTTTTTTCTTTCTTCTTTTCTTTCTTCTTCTCAGGGCACGGATGTTTGGTGGGCGACAGGTCCCCATACTCCCACGAGATCATGGTTGTTTTCTCAACCCACTCGAATGAGGGAGAGGCAGGGTTCTTATACCGGTGTTCCCCCACCCACTATGATTGGTCAGGAAAGTATGACCTTCCAGTGAAAGTACAGAGCATGTGTCCCTCCACGCGCGTGGGGCCGGGAAAGGTTGGAGCATGTGCCTTACCACGCAGTCACGACAGGCTGGGCAGCCCGGGGGTCTATAAGAGTGCCCCGTCCACGTGACGTCTCGCAGTCATGAGTTATCGCCACTACTACCAGGATCTCCAGTCGAGCGACTTTAACGCTTACTTATTGGAACAGGTAAAACGCGGACTGGCCGCCGGGTACATGTTCGAGGAGTGTCATTTGCATTGATCGCAAGATCTGGCTAACACTTTGGAATGCTTGGAATTGGGGCCCCTGTACGATGCAAAGACCGCTGCCCCTTTCACGCCGAGAACCCCTCCTCCTGCCTCACAGACGCCAACGTTGATGGGGCAGCCAGAGACTGACCACCGCCGAACCACCCCACTCACAACAACAACAACAACAACAACAACACCGGATCGACCTATTGGAGCAGCAACTAAGTGAAGCGCCGGAAGCCTGCCAGCACCATGAATGGATTCGAGTGCAACTCCACAACCAGTTCCACACCCTGCGTGAGACAATGGAGGAACCGCGCGGAATCACACGGCAAGTCCAAACGCGGCTCTGCCAGAAGTACGAGAAAGAAGCGGCAGAACGGCATCTGTCCCACGCGCAGTTCGACCGGGTCCCGGACCACGTGTTGTGTGACAACTGCAAAGAAGAGAAAGACAAGGCCTACTCTGACGTGGTGGAGAGCACGCACGAGACCGCCGGCGCATGGACCCCCGCCGACTGCCTGCAATGCAAGCTGTACAGACATTGTTTCTTCTTACCTGAACGCATCGACGGGGATGCGTGGAAGCTGACTACGTGTGAACTCTGTAAATAAGTCAGTAAAAGCGTGTGTTCGAACCCACCTGGTGTGCATTTTGTGAAACGACCATGACAGAACTGACCCTTGTGACGGGTGGTATGAAAGGGACCAATGCTCTGGTGGAAAAATACGCCCGAGAACTTGGAATCTCTTGCCGCGTGGTGGTCGGTCTGTCTCACCATCGAGCCCGAGACCCCGACATGACGCCCTTGAGCTACGAAGACCTGGAAAAAGGCTGGGAAGCGTTGTGCCACGTGAGAACCCCGCAACCTGAAGAACGTGTATGCACACCGATGTGGGAACTGTTGAGCCGCAACTACCACATGATTAAAGATGGCAACGCACTAATGGCTTTTGGATATCTGGAGATCGACGGCATGATGGTCCGAGGTGGGACGGGCTGAGAAACCCATTCACCTCTACACCCAGCCTACACCCAGCATCATTTCGTCCTGACCTGGACCGTGAACTGCGAAGAAGATGGGATCCCGACACTGTCGGGTTGCAGTGCCGTAGTAGGCACTCTCGATCTGCTCCAGTATCACCAGGCAGTGCAACAATTGAAGACGATATTGTGGCGTGCTTCGCCTCGTGTGCAGACCTACCGAGCATTATGTTGTAGCTAACAAAAGGATGTGTTGTGAAAACGAGTGTGTTCATTTTTTGGGAGCATGTCAGGTCGAGGATGGTACACACTGGCTGTGATGGCGCGTCATGCACTGGGTGTACATGAGTTTGATCGACACGGTGGGGGTGCCGTCCAGGTGGCTCGACCTGGAAGAAGAAGAGGAGGCCGTAGAGATCGATGCCCCGTGACCATCTTCGAGGTCTTGCTCGAGCATCCCCTGTATCATTGGGGCCACTATACCGCGTTGGTGGCATGGTTGGCGTGTCGGAACCCAACCCCGGTGCGGCCATGTGGTTCCACCTTGTCCATAAAACGTACCCCAACCACATCCCGAACATCGGCACGCTGGTCTGCAAATATGTGCAGTGGCTGCTATGCCTGCCTCCAAGAAGAAGCTGGCCAGGCAATCAAAAGGGTTGAAAGAACGGTAGGAGGATCCCCTGGCACCGGGGGCATTGGGTGGCGTGTGATGGTTTGCCGAGGCACAAGGCCTGCCGGTGTATTAAGCCCGTGATGCATTGGAATGCGATTTGGCCTACATGCTGCACAAACCCCAACGTCGCTGGTTTCCCACCTTTCCAGTGGTTGTGTTCAACGTGGACGAACAGTGGGTGGAGGATCTTATCTCTTTGAGCTAACCAGGCATCGGTTTTACAAGCAGGATCTACAGAAAGTGACGGTGGATGATGACGGCCTGTTCAGCATCGAGAAAGTACTTAAACGGAGTCGAGGCAAAGTGTTCATGCATTGCAAAGGGTGGCCGAGCAAGTACGACAGTTGGGTGGCCAAGAAAGACTTGCAAAAGCCAAGAGCAAAGCCTTTTACGTGACGTTGCCAAGCGATGCCAGGGCCGATGAGTTTACCGCCAACACGGCATCCTGGTTCAAAGTGCCACTGCCCTACCTGCTCTGATCGAAAGGCAGTGGTTGGCAAGTGGGGTTGAGCAGTCTCTCCCTGCTGGACGCTTACGTGACCTGTACGACCTGGTGGGCCCAGAGGAGTATCTGACCTACACCAAATAGCACGTGGAAGACACAAATTTGGCTTCCAACCCCAGTAGCATCCGCCAGAAGAAAGTCAAGATGGCTGACAAGGCCTCTCTGGAGGCGGTGGTGGATGGCTAATCCTTTGTGAAAGCCATCGTTCATGCCCTTGAATGTCCCAGGACATCGATGGTCCCCATGGGGAGTTGGGTGGTGGAGAAGACGCGGAAACGCATGTACGTGACGTTTCGTTGGGAGCAGCGTGGCAGTCGCCACGATGTGATCATCGACAATGCCCAGACCAAGATGAGCTTCGGGAACACACCAGCCTTATCATCAGCAAAAAAGTGTCCCTCAAGATGGACTGGTTGACAAAGAAGAAAGATGGGAGCTATGCCTTGGGGCATGGAGTTCCCGAACGACCTGGTCCCGAATTTGACCGGTCGGAATGTCAATCTGCTCGATTTCAAGACCCGCCAAGACCCGTCAAGAGCCAACCCGAAGGGGTTCATCTACATAAATAGCACCGTTGCCAGGACAAAGAAAGCAGGGGGACATGGACTCGTTTTACGTGATGTTGCCCAGCGGTGCCGGCAGGGTCAGGTTTCCTCGGAATGCCAATGAGATCTGTTTTACCCTGTCAATCCTGTTGCGAGGCAGTAGGTGGGTGGTCGGGTTGGCCAGCCTGGCCTTGCCCGACGGTGACCACAACGACGACACCACACATGAGACGTGGGAGGAGACGTTGTTGTGCGTGTATCCTCGAGGGACGTTGATTGCCTACTTGTTCTCGTTCGAAGAAGATGCGCAGCGTGTGGATTGTCTTGGCATCCAGGCCGAGACGCACATTGAGGACGAGGCGGAACTAGGGTCGATCCGAGATGGGGTGTCGTTCGTGAAAGCGGTGGTGGACGATTTGCGATGCAAGTACTGGAATGAGGTGCAAGTGGGCCGGTCCTGGAAGAAGGGCAAGCACACGTTTCTGCCTGAGTTCCGTTGGCCGGAGAGGGACAGGTTGTTCGTCGACAACAGCTGGGTCGTGCGCAATGGGACTTCGGTGTGTGCATTCACAAGGATCTGATGAAGAGGATGGGAGGCACGGACAAGGCCAACCAACTGCCCGGGACGAACCTGACATTACGCCCGACCGTCAATCCCATTGCCTTGGACCAAGGTTGGGCCAGGGAAACCATCCCAGCCTGGGAGATCATCGGCAATTCCGTGTCCCTGACACAGCAATACTCGTGGGAATTGGCTGAGCTGAACGGCGGCCGGTTCGAGACCCTCGTCAAATGCCACCGAAGTTGACGGCAACAACAGCCGACCCGAGCCCAGACGTTGTACGCGTACAGCAATGTGGGCCAGAGTCATCGGGTGAGGGCTTGTCTGACCGATCTCTTGTGCAACATGGAGGTCCAGACCATGGGGTGGGGATGGACAAAGATTGAACCCTGCCATGAGCGGCACATGCCAGTGCGTCAGATCGTCTTCGATGGGTGGAAATGCGAGTGACCGACTTGTACGGACGGTTGGTGACCCTGGGACCCGGCGTGACAGTGATCACCCTGCACTTCAAGCAGGGAGACCTATAAAAGAGAGAGAGAGAGGAGACGACCTCGAGGAAGACGACGATGATGCACCATGCACAGAGGCATGGTGCATCATCGTCTTTGCATGGGCAGTCTTGAGAACCTTTGTATTGAAATACGCAAACCTCGTTCTAAATCATTTATTGTTGCTACGTGGTATAGACCACCTAATTCACTTGTTAGTATATTTTCACCTTTTGAAGAGTTGATTGGGAAATTGGATTCCCTTAATACTGAATTCTACCTTTTAGGGGATCTAAATTGCAATATGGCCGCATCCCAGTTTGATAGCGATACACGCAAATTATTAACTATAACGGATGTTTATGGTCTTCAACAACTCATAACTGAACCAACAAGAATAACCGAAACTTCTGCAACATTGATTGATTTAATTTTTACTAACTGTCCTGACAAGGTGTTATGCTCAGGTGTGCGCCATATTGGCATTAGCGATCACAGCATGGTCTATGTCTATCGAAAATTAGCCATTAATGGACAGAGTAAGGGTCACACTAATATAACCTATAGGAATTTTCGAAATTTTAACCGTGATAAATTTCGTAGCGATGTTGCATCTCAAGATTGGGATCACATAAACAATTCTTCCAATCCAAATGATATGTGGAATGAATGGAAGGAATCCTTTTTGGCTATTGTTAACAAGCACGCTCCATTGAGAACCACTCGTGTTCGCGCGCGGGGTTCCCCATGGATTACTTCTGAGCTTAAAAAACAGATGCACGATCGAGATATTTTGAAACTCAGAGCAATTAGATCAAAAAATCCTAATGATTGGGTTCACTTTAAAAGACAGCGGAACAAAGTCAATAGTGCGACTAGGCTAGCGAAGCAAGTTTATTATCAAAATATGCTAAACGAGCATAAGGGTGATTCCCGCAAAACCTGGCAGATCATCAATGAACTGTCATCCCGAAATTTCGTGGAAACTTCTGTGAAACAACTGAATGTAGATGAGCAATCAGTAACAGCTCCAGCAGAAATAGCGCACGAATTTAACCGTTATTTTGCTACCATTGGCCCGAAACTTGCTAGTGATATTCCTTCTTCAGATGGCAACAGCTATCTGAATTATCTCACTAGCACGGATAAGGAGTTTCAGTTCCGCCCAACCTCCACAAATGAAGTATTTTCACTGCTGAATAAACTGAAAAAATCAAAGGCAGTCGGCCTTGACAAAATTTCTTCTCGACTTATTCGTGAATGCGCGGATCTTATTTGCAAACCGCTGTGCTATATTTTCAATCAGTCATTAAATGTAGGTGTGTTCCCAGACGACTGGAAGTGTGCACGGGTCACTCCACTATTCAAACAAGGGGAACGTGATGACCTAAACAATTACCGCCCAATTTCCGTTATCCCGGTTATAGCCAAAGTGTTCGAAAGAATAGTTTACAACCAATTATATGCGTACCTAACAAAGCATAACGTAATATGTAAATGCCAATCTGGTTTTCGCTCTATTCATTCCACCGTCACGGCTCTACTTGGGGCTACGGATACTTGGGCCTACAACATTGACCGAGGAAAGATAAACGCTGTTGTTTTCCTAGACCTAAAAAAAGCTTTCGATACGGTTAATCACGAGATCCTTTTATCTAAATTAAATAATTACGGCATACATGGCATTTCTTACAACTGGTTTAAGTCCTATTTGGACAACCGCACTCAAAAGTGTTCCATGAATGGATCACTTTCTAAAACTTGCTCACTAAGTTGCGGCGTCCCTCAAGGGACTATTTTGGGTCCATTGTTGTTTTTGCTATATATCGATGATCTTCCAAACTGTCTAACGAATTGTGTGCCATGGATGTACGCAGATGACACCCACCTAACATATGCGGGTGACAATACAGGCGACATAGAATCAAGTCTTAACCATGATCTAGAAAATGTTAAAAAATGGTTGATAGCAAACAAACTTACCCTGAACATGACAAAAACCGAATTTATGCTGATTGGATCAAGGCAGAGGTTGTATGCTCTCACAAATCCTCCAATTCCCGAGATTAATGGTGCTCCTATCACTCAAGTTTCTGTTGCTAAATCCCTGGGCGTGCTTATTGATAATAATCTTAACTGGAGTAGCCATGTCGATAAACTGACAAAGAAAGTAGCTTCTGGAATTGGAGCCCTCAAACGTGTAAGGCATCTCGTTCCTCAGACGACATTGCGTTCTATTTATCACGCTTTACTTCAACCGCACTTTGACTACTGCAATGTCGTCTGGGGAAACTGTGGTATCACGTTACATGACAAATTACAAAAACTGCAAAAAAGAGCAGCTAGAGTTTTGACCTTCTCCAATTTTGATGCAAATGCTAGCGAGCTATTCAAAATTTTAGGCTGGAAAAATCTAGTTAGCCAGCAACAAATTGCGCTGGCCACAATGGTCTATAAGTGTCTTCAGGGGCTAGCACCGGAATATCTATGTTCTAAATTTACAAACCGCGAATCTGTTTATAGTTTAAGAGACTCTGAAAGAAAGCTTAATGTTCCGTTTCCGCGGACAAATTATTATAGAAACAGCTTCAGCTATAGAGGTGCTACTGTCTGGAATAGCTTACCCCTCAAAGCGAGACAAGCAGAGTCTCTTGGGCTTTTCAAAAATCTGATTAAAGACATATTTTAGTAAGCACGGCATTCATGGAAAGCAGCTTTAGAATAAATATAGTTTAGTTGTATTTTATTGTAATCATTTTAAAATTTTACCATTTGTAATTTAGATTTTAGCATTGTTTGTAATCTTAGCTGATGATTTTACCGTGCATAAATAATAAAATATCATATCATATCAGGCAGTCCGACACACTGCACGCCCCTGGTCACACCGGACGCGGCCTGGGCGTCATCCTGTTGTCAGGGATCAAGACGTTGTTGAAATCGGGCCTGAACTAAGGTTTGAAAGCCTTGGGAAGTCGATGTGGTGTGGTGCGGATGGCCACGAAAACGGCCAAGAAGGGGGCCAAGAAAGCTGTGAAATGCAAAGCGCAGGCCTTGGTGGAATCGGCCAAGAAATGTCAAGTGACATACCTGTTCGGTTGAGAGATGCGTCCCACACCCTCGTGCCCAAGAACGCACCACGGCAAACGTGGATTGTCGATGCGAGGCGGTCGGATCTGGCCCGGTGCACCCCTCCTGCAGGCCTTCGGGCTGGTGGCCCAAATGCATAAAAGACGTCGCCCCAAGCATCGCACCATTCCCAAACGACAGCAAGGCTTTGGGATAGGACGACGAAGAACAACACAACGATGATGGCCAACCCGCATACGCCGATGGCTTCCAATTGTTTGTGGTGCCCCACACAGACACGTTGGCAGTGGCGTACCGCATGGTGGAACTGTCGCCGGTGACCATGGGCATCCGACGACCGGTAACGGGTGTTCTCGAACGTATTAAAGGACAAAGGGTGGACACAGACGTTCACTCACAAGGCGAACCCCTCAACGCTTGAGAGAGAACAAGTCATGGTCACCTGGTTTCCCGTGGGCGTGGGCACCCACAGCAACCACGTAAATACGTTTGAGTGCGATCTGGCTGCCGAATGACGCTGACCCACTGTGCTGCAACCCAACATGGATCTGGCCTACGCCTCCCTTCGCATGCCAAACATGCTGGATGAATTGTTCACTCTGGGAACCCCTGCAGCCCGCACGCCGACGCCCTCCCCTCGTTGACAGACGGCGGTCCAGGTCGGCGGTTGACAGACGGCGGTCCAGGTCGGCGGTTGACAGACGGCGGTCCAGGTCGGCGGTTGACAGACGGCCCAGATAGCCCGCATCAGTGTCCGAACGACCGTGGGCCACAAACGCCCTCGCCAGCATCTGCTCCCTGTCCCCTCGTTGTGGTCATCCAGGGGAAGCAGCAGCAGTCGCCACAGCAAGAGCCAAGGCAAGTTGGGCAAGACCAGTCTGGAATTTCATTGGCCGGGGTATCAGTACATGGGCCCAGTGACACATCTGCAAAAACGCTTGAAACACAGGGATCCGGGCATCAACGGGTTGGACAAGATCGCCAAAGTGCATAGCATCGATTAAATCAAGGCTAAGACGTTGAGTGACAAGCACGTGGCCGATCGTAAGATGATCCGAGCCATCACCGCGCTCCCGGGGAAAAGACGTGAACTGAAGCCATCGTCAAGAAGATCATGCAAGCCAAGACCCGTTTGAAAAAGTGACGTTTTTATTTTACAAAGACAATAACCGTTTAAGGTCGTCCATGACTTTGGGATGACGTGAAGGTTCGTCGGCATGACCCCCGTGTCCCATTTCTGTACCAAGGCCCGGTCTGCAATGGCCGCTCGTTCTAATGAAGTGGGTTCTTGTTGTGCTCGAACAGTGTCTTTGTGGGCCTCGAACCATTCCAAGCGATGTGCCTTGTCGCGGGAGCGTACCTCCTGGAGGATCCGGTCCACACGGCTTGTCCAGGTTCAAGTACGTTGGGCGCAGGCATTGGTGCGAGCCCGATTCCATTGCACGCGGGCCAAGACGTGTTGGGTTGCATCTTCCTCTTCCTCGTCCGAGTTCGACAGGTCGGTGACATGCAGGGGTCGGATCGCCCTCCACAGTGAACGCCACACCGGTGGTGGTGACGTGGCATGACATGCGTCATCCAAAGTGGCGGCCAGGGCATCCAAGTCCGAGTCCTCGGAGGTTGTGGATGAGGCGGACAGGGTACGTCGTCTCTCTCGGAGAAAGGCCTGGACGTGCAGCCTTGGAAGGTCTTGCTGCCACTGGAGCAGGCATGCTCCGCACGCCGGGATCTAAGGGATGTCAAAGCCGCGGCAACGTAAACACAACCCACAGTCGTCGCAGTTCTCGAGTTCCCTTTGCCTCCTCACATAGCGGGCTTGTCTTCCAGCCAGATAGGCAGCGCGACGCTCAGGATCGGTGTCGTGGCGACGACAGTAGGCCTGGTAAACCTCACGAGTTCAGTCTCGATGACGTTGCCGGTAGGTCCGGGCATACTAGCGGACCCTCGGGCCTGACAGGCAGCACGGCGGTGGGCCAGATAAATGGCATGACGCTCGAGGTCGGCATCACAGCGACGACAGAAGGTGCGGTAACCCTCCCGGGCCCAGTCTCAATAGCGGGATCAGCCTGGAGGCGACGACAGTACTCCTGGCCCCATTCTTGATGGTGGGCTAGATGGAGAGCGTAGTGGTCGGCCCCTTTGGCGTCACAGTATCGATGACTATGATGGCGACGAGGGCACGGTGGTGGTGAGAGAGGAGGGGCGACTGGTGGTGGTGGTGGGGCCTGCCGTCGGGCCAGCAGGGCGATCTTCCTCTGCTAGGCTGTGGGGCACATGTCCAAGACCACCCAGCAGGGTGTCGTCGGGGTCGTTGACGCTCCCTGGTTTTCTGGATCCGTCGCATCACTGGGTATGCAGCACACCACCGTTTCAGTGCCTCACACCATTGCGGTGTGTCTCTGGCGATACTGTGCTTTCTGCACCCGCACTTTCTCTGGTTGAGCGGCTTTCCAAGCTTTCCGCTACGCCCACCTTTTCTTTGCGCCTCAGGGAGGCATGTCGAGACACAAAATGACCCCAACATGGTAGCCCGCCCTTTAACACACGTCCCACCACCAATCACAGTACGTCCTGACCATCACGTGACCTTCAGAAGAAGTCTGAAGGGATACCCCTATCCCCCTCTGGGCGGGTTTTTTCGATAAAGGTCTGGGGCGAGTCCCTCATTGGACTGCTCGGGCCGAGTCACGTGGGTGAAGGGGACTCTATAAAGGCAGGGCGTGCATGGCTCCCACTCATTCTCTCTCACTTGCACGCTGGTGAGGCGACATGTCTGAGCCAGGCCAGAGCGGACTCTCCTTAGAAGAGCAACAGGCCCTCTTGTGCGAGCAGCGCGAGGCCTTCACGCACGACAATGGCCCAACCTCCAACTGGCCCGTGGATTGTTTCGAGGGTATCACTGACACCGCCTTGGTAGACGTGTGGATGGGCAAAGACGCCCCCTGCTCTGGGAATGGGACGACGAGGACGCCACCCTGCTGGCTGCGATGCCCCTGGAGGCTGCTGTGGATCAAGTTGGTGGAGGTGCTTTTCATTTCGTTCTGGACACCATACTCGAACGTCGGTCCGCCTCGATGGGGGTCCACAAACGCGTGTTTCGTGCCTGGTTGCACCAAGCCCACGCCTTGCTCTTCCGTCAAAACCTGAATCATGCCTTGGCCCAGGCCTTGTGTAGTACGTTAGAAGGTCTGTTGGATGAAGATCCGACCATGAGCGATCGCGATTTCGTGTACGTGCGTTTCCATACACCACGGTACGACATCACCTTTACGCAAGATTTACAGGTAGGACGCTGGCATCAAGATGCACATGTGGTCAATGCCTTCTTGGACGACCTGGCGCAAGAACTCAATTCCGGGGAACACTTCGAACCCGAGGAACACTTCGAATTGGAACTCGTCCATATGCGAGGTGAGCCCCGAGGCCGTGGGAAATCTGGCCCTAATGCAAGAAGTGCATCGTCAAGATGCCATGACACGAGCAGGCACTGTGTTGTGTGTGGGCCATCGTGCTCGCCCGCAGCCTCCACTTGGCGGGTAGCAACAATAAAGAAAGGGACAAGTGGACCCGAAAGTGTCAACGGCGATGGGAAGCTGCCGCCATCAACCTGTTGGAGGAGGTCGGGTTGGGTCCTGGCCCCTGTGGGCTCCAGGATCTCACACGTCTGGCATTGACTCCTAGCCTCTACGATTATCGCATCGTGGTCGTGGATGCGAACCGTCAATACACGTGCTTCACCTTCGGTGGAGGAGAGACCCTCTTGGCCCTGCAGCTTGAAGACGAACATTACCAAACCCTGACCACGTTGCTGGGGTTTTTTGGCACGAGTTATTTCTGTGGACGGTGCCTCAAACCCTACGGCAACGATGGACCCCATGGGTACTCTGAGGGGCTAGGCCTTCATTGCCCACGATGTCGGCAGGATGAGTGCGAGGAGTATCACAAAGCCTACAAGGCCCAGTGCTCGGTTCACCTACCGTGTTCTGCGAGTCGCCGCCTTTTTTATGGGGAACGGTGCCTTAAGTTGCACGCGGCCAAAATCCGCCCCGGCACCCCTTGTGGACCCAATGTACCGTCAACTCCAACGCACGATCAAAGAGCAGCAGGAGCACCGATGCATCCCTCGTTGCTGGTCTTTTGGGACACGGAAGCCATGAAGAATACGGGTCAACATGTATGCAATTTGAGTGTCAGTATGACGGAGGAGAATGACACCCCTTAAGTGTTTCATGGCGAGAAGTGTGTGGAACACTTTCTGCAACGGCTGGAAGTGCTCACGGAGGACGGGACCTGGTACGTCATGGCGCTTGTGCACAATTTTTGCCGGTACGACTCCTACTTCGTGGTGAAACGTTTGACCGAGTGCAAGCAGAAGTTCCAACAAACGCATACGGGTGGCAAGTTGCTGCAGCTGACGTACAAGGCAGGGTACATCTGTTTCATTGAGTCGCTGTCCTTCTTCGCCATGCAGTTGGCCTCCTTCCCCAAGACATTTGGCTTGGATCCCACGCAGTTCAAGAACGTACTTTGGGCTGGCTTTGTGTACCGTCATTCCCCTGGACACTATGTTCCATCCCGTCTTGCCTTACCAGTGCGGCGGGAAACTCACGTTTCCCTTGTGCCGGTCGTGTGTGGAACGAGACATCAATAACATCAATAAACCCCTCCACGGCAAGACTCTAGACTGTGACCACACGTGCATGAGGTGAGAACCAAAAAACGACTCCGACCTTCCTTTTTAAGTTTTTTTATTCATCTCTTTCTTTCTTTCCTTATCAATTCCACAGGTCTGCACTTTGCCCTAGACGTGCGTCAGGCTGTTTGCCAACTATGTGGACACCTGGCTCCACATCAAGATGGAAGCGTCGGGTTAGCCCAGTGGTTGCGACGTGGAGGCACAACGACAAGCGTACGTGGATGATTTCGCACAGCACAAAGGCATCCAGTTGGATTGGGCCAAGATCGCCAAGAGTGCGGGTCAGTGGTCCATGTCCAAGCTCACGCTGAATTCCATGTGGAGGAAATTTGGGCAGAGGGACAACTTGATGCAAGTCAAGGAATTTACCGACCTGCACGCCTTCTGCCTTTTCATAGACAGTGATCAGCGCGACATCTGCTACATGAGTTGTCTGGACGAACATGGAAGTGCATTTCCGTGCCAAAGACCACTGTGCAGCGCTCAACGTCGACATCAACGTGTTTGTACGACGTTTTGAAGCTGTCTTTGGATCGAGTCCTCTACTACGACACGGACTGGCCAACCCGGCACGGCACGCATCTCAGCAAATTCGCCGACGAACTGGACCCTGCTCAGCAGATCGTGGAATTCTGCTCCGGTGACCCCAAAAACTACGGGCACGAGTGCAGCGATGCCAAGATGGAGTGCAAAGTCAAAGGCTTCTCGCTCAATGCAGAAGGGATGGCTCAGCTCAACTACCAGATGTTACGGCAAAACACCTTGGACAAAACACCTCACTTCCGGTTCGGCGTGACCTATTTCCGGTATGACGTGACCTTTTCCGGGCCCTTCCGGGTTGGCGCGACGTCAATTCCGGGGACCTCAGCCTTCCGTTTGAAACGCTCCCTTTCTATTTGGCGCGAAAATTTAAATTCCAATTTTTGGCGCGAGAATTCAAATTCAGCCAATCAGAGGCCTCCACTTCCAAACTTCCAGAGGTACGTGAAGGGGCTTACACCACTACTATAGATAGATAGATAGATAGATAGATAGATAGACAGACAGACAGACAGATAGATAACTGTACTTGGGAAAATCGAAAAGAACAAACTTCTGAAAGGTCCGACAAAATTTAATATAACGTTTTGGCCGTTCGGCCTTCCTCAGATAAGAAGAAAAAGTTGAAAGCTAAAAATTGAACCTAAAAACTGGAAGGCGCTTTTAAGGGAAAAATAACAAAAGCTAAACAATAGTATGACGTATGACAAAAATTATAATTACAGGTGGAGAACTAAGCTAAATTGAATCGCTAATTAAGCTTAAAAGGTTACACCAAGGCGATAGAGGTTGCATACCAAAGTACGAGTCACAATTACGGAAGAATCTAATAATTAAGGTCGGAAATTACAGAAGGGCAATAGAAATTACACAATAGGAGATACTAAAAATACGGCGATGATTCAGTTGTTATAACAAATACGTTTTTTCCATCGAAATTCCCGCCTCTTATTGAGGCCATGCGGCTGCAGTGTAAACAATTGGGTCATCCAATATGCTTCTCTAGTTAATAGGAGGTGTTCTAGATGTTGATTATTGATGGCGTTGACAAATTTTTTTCTATAATAATGAACCTAATCTCCGAGAGATCGTGCTGGGTACAATTAAAATGTACCGCCAGCTCACAAGTCGTTTGTTTGTAAACATAGACGATTAAATTTGGTGGGTGTGGAGCCCACATATTGAAGGTTCCATATGTGAATTCAATTCAGCTTAATTTTCTATCAGTAGTTATCAGTTTTTATGGTCACCTTATGGCCGTTTTATCTGGTGAGTGCCGCACATGTTGTGCGGGACGAAACTAGTTAGTAATAAAACGCCAAGTCGAGTCTTCAGTTGATCAGACCACCATGATTATATACATACATACAGATATTTAACAATTATTCCACGAGCGCGCGTTGGATATGAGATTTTTTTGTCCTTGACCTGATTGGATATGGAATTTCTGGCGATTGAGTAGCTACGAATTAGCCTGAAATTAAATATTTCTGCGGCACGGGAGCAGCAGGCCGTGGGCCTGGGTCC
>BLFK01000871.1:1542328-1554828 GCA_014634185.1 Astreopora myriophthalma
AAACGTCTTCATCCAATTCAGATTTAACTTTTTCAAGCTGTGACTTCTGCGCGGCGGACTTGGCGTTGTCGAGTGTCTCTCCTAATTTCAGATTAAACTTATCTTCGTTGGCTTTCCGTTTGAACTTATGGGCCTCACTGTGTTTCAGCTTCTTAATCTCCCTCATTTGGAGGTCCGCGGCGTCCTCGTTGCCCCGTTTAATTTGACCTACGGTGTCTTGTAACAAGGCCTTAAAAGAATCATCATCTGTTGGTTGTTGAATGTAATCAGATCCGAAACCTCGTCCTTGTTGATTGACATGGCGGACATGAACAACATCCAACGCGGGAGAATAAACGAGAGCTCGAAGACAAATTAAACGGAGCTCTGAACAGGGTTGATTCAGAGGCCTAGATGACTATCACGTGCTACACTTCCCTTTATATACGGTTTTCTCTCTACCCATGATGCACCGGCCTGGAGCCCAGGTCGCGTTGATTCCCGTGCCGACAAAATAGTTATTTCGGCCTTCTTCGTGAGCTCATTCGTCAGAAATAACATTTTTCGTTTGAGTCCACTATTTTTGCCATGTAATGATCGGAATGTCATCATACTTGAAAATAGTTTTTAGCCTAGTTTTTTGTATTTATATTTCAGTTTAGGATATGATCTTGGATTGTGGCTTATAATAAATCGTAAAGTTAATTCAAGTGACTGTCCTTAAAGTACGTCCCTGTAATAGACCATTTCCGAATTGCTGTTTGCCTCGGTTCCAAAACGAGTCCTGGTGCACAACCATTCAAATGCAAATGAGTTTTGTATTTTCATGCAAATCAAACTCATTATCATTTGAATGGTTTAGCACCAAGACTCGCTTTGAAACAGAGGCAAACAGCAATTCGGAAATGGCCTATTCATAGCGCGTCGAAACTCAAACGAGTTCTTGGTTGTTGAAGCTTTGGGTACTGACCGTTACACCGGTAATGCTATGTTGTAAACCGTAGGCGGTTATTTCCTATCGGCGACGCAATTACATCGTACCAAATACTGCTATACTGTACCTCGCTATGCTATAAATGTGAGAAATGTCGTACCGTGTTAAAGACTTCTTCAAAATACGTCGACTCTCGACTCCAGCATTTTTGTAACTCGCTTTATTCTGATGCCTTTAACGGCGGACCAAATTTATCACTCAAGCGGTTAAAACTAAAACACGAAGAAACACAAAGCGTTACAAAACGGACTACCGCGAAACAGAAACTCGACGGAAACACAACACTTACATTTGTTTGTTACTGGTGGATTGACGTAGAAATTCAGTGCTAGGAGCAAGTACTTAAAGATTATTCAGCTCGAAAGCGACGTTAGAGAACTGCAACTACGGCGAAAACTGCTCTGAGAGCGAAAACGAAAAAAGGGAAAACACTAAATAGTGACTACATTGAGACCTTAGATACTATAGGAAAATTCACTACCTGACGAGGGAATTCCGCGTTAAATTGCACGCGAAAACTGATATCGCACTCATCGCTTCGCGATTCAAGTGCAATTTAACGCGGAATTCACGAGTCAGGTAATTAATTTCCCTTGAATCGCATAATTGAATAAAATAAGAAAAAAGAATCTCAATTTGACAATTTGACGACAGTTGTTACGTAGATGCGAAACAATATCACTTAGCCTCGTTTTCAACTCGCAATTCCACGCTAAATACCTCGCTTCGTTAACCAATCAGAATGCAAGATTTTATTCAATTATACGATTCTAAAGAAAATTGATAAATTAAACACGAAATTCCTGACTAACACATAAGAAGAATACGACACTAATGATTAGGTGTTTAGATCTTAACACGTGTGCTGCTATATCATACCCGGTGAGTCTCAATGGGGTCAGCGGCTTGTACTTATAGACGTGTAAAATTGGCAGGAATTCGACATCACGTGATCTCATTTTGCTTGTGCAGTGTGTGCCATTGTTGGCTAACACTTGTTTCCGTCGCTCAAACTGACAAGTCTCTTTTACTTCGAGTTACATGAAGTAAAATGTACTTCAAACTTGAGATAAAGTTAAAAGAAAAATTCAGAGATTAAACGTGTTGAACTCGGATCTCTCGCTTCGTGGTAATACCGATATCCAATAAACTAACTAGGCAAGTTGCTGAAAACAACCAATTTTTTAAAAGAATTAAATAGAAGTACCATCACAATAACTTAAAGCTAATCGTTTTCTAGTCGGTGCTTAGACTTAAATGCTGTAGATTAGCGCGGAGCTCAGAAGCGTGGTTTTTTTGTCGAACTGGAGTTCTATTCTACCAGTTTTCTATCCAGCAAAAGGCGTTCTCTTGACCACGATAGGCTGATCGCTAAAGATAAAAACATTACATCATATCATTGTCAGGAGGTGTCCAACGTCATTTTGAGCGATGGGAACAAGTGCCCGCCGCCATTTTTAAGCTCCCTGTGTCTGAGCAAGAGCAAGATCTCGTAGCAAGAACTACTTCCATTTTGCGGAACGCACTAACGCAAGTAGACTGAGAGCTCAGCTGTTCCGTGGCTCATACAGGACATCATTACATGTATTTTAATTGCAAAACGTACAACTCGAATTTAATATTGCAAAAATCCGAGTTGTGTTTACCGCGAAATTCGCAACCCGGATGTCTACTATTTTAATGGCAAATATCCGAGTTGTGAATTTGGCGATAGTGTTTTCACTTTCACGTAAATGAAACATAAAACCCAAAACACCGTTCAATCAAAGAAGCCAAGAAAATGAAATGTTATAAAAGACTAATATACAGACAGTTTCAGGTACATCGTCTCTGAGTTGTTTTCCGAAACGAGTCACGCAATTTTACAGAGCTTTGTATGGAGACGCCATGTTGGTGTTCCTCTGAAGAACACCAATATAGCGGCCTGAAATCAACAAAAACATCTGGAACTCAATTTGCGATGAAAGTGCTTTCTTTTTTATCGTGAGCATTATCATGTCTTCTACTGCTTCTAATGCTAAAATTTGCTAAACATCACAAGGCGAGACATAACGAGATTAAAAATGGCACACACTGCACAAGCAAAATGATATCACGTGATGTCGAATTCCCGCCAATTTTACAGGACTAAAATTACAAGCCGCTGACCCGATTGACACTCACCGGGTACGACATATAACCTCCGGTTGCGACCACCTCTCGTAAGCGTCCACCTCTCTTCAGCGACAAATTTTCCAAAAGAAAAAAAAAACAAAGTTTCCAAGTCAAATCACTATATTTGGAACCTGTTGCACGCAACCCCTCTCGTAAGCGACCGCGACCACTTTTAGAGCTAAAAGTTTGAAATTTTCTTCTGCTTTTAATTCCCGTGAGCGACCACTTGACAGATAATAGAAAGGAAATTAGATGATGAGGTGTTGTAACATTATCGCATTCCTGGGTAGTACAAGGGACGGAAATTTCTCAAATTTCCGGAATTTTCTCGAAATAACATTTAAAATTTGAAAAAATGCACATACAGTACACTGTACTCTATCAATCTTAAAGGAGACGACCTTAGCTTGGGGTAAGTGTCTGCAGTTACCATATGGTAATGCAGCAAAATTTTGACCCAATATGGCAATATGGTATGAACTCTCGTAAGCGACCACCTCCCGTAAGCAACCATCTAGTCTTGACATTTTGTGTGGTCGCTTACGGGAGGTTCGACTGTAGCAGTACACGGGTACAACATCTCTTACATTTATAGCATAGCCAGGTACAGTAGAGCATTATTCGATGTTCTGCTGTGATAATAATCTGAATGATCTTCTCTGCCGTTTCATTCCATTCCAAGCTCCGTTAAAGTGTAAAGCCGCCGACACTACTCCTGCTCGCTCTTCTGTCATCCCTTCAGTCAGACACCGTAGCGCCCGCGTTCGAAAATGACGATCCTCTAAGATTATCAACGCTCTGCTTGACCTTCACCAAGCCAAAATTGCATGTGTGATGTAGAAACCCTCGAGTTGTTTTCACAAGCCCGGCCTTGTTGTCACAAACTTTACGGCCGAGCTTCCTGATCTTCCTGGGAACGCGACCACTAGACACTTCACTACCCCTCCCTAACAGCAATTTTTTTACAACCTAGATTTTGGGTGGTAACGTACGCGTGACCTGCAGGTCCAACCAGGGTCGCTCTCTCGACGACAAGGGAGGAAAAGAGAAAGCCTGGCTTCGAGATTGTTTCGGAGGGTGGAAGGTAGAAGGAATGGAAGTTGTGACGTCATCTCTGACGCTATTTTAATTTCACTGAAATTCTTCAAATCTGTTGTTTTCACTAAGAAAACTATATACAGGCGAACTCCACCCAACGCTTCACATTACAATAAATTAAAAAAACAAAACAAAACAAAACAAAGAACAACCAAACAAAAAAAGCAAGGTTTTGCCCACACCCTTGAATTCGTCACGTGCGCAAGGCTTGAAAAGTTATTTGTCAAGGAATGTTGAACACAAGGAAAAACGAGTTCGCTCATCGCATAAAGATGTTTACAAAGAATTATCCACAAACAAATTAGCCTGGAAAAGCTAACGTTGTTTTTCAGAAATTAAAAAAGGCTTGTCTGGTTGCACTGATCTGCCGTTCCATCTCGGCAAGGAATTTTACGCAGGCTAATGTTCCCTCACATGGGCCTCACGAACTTTCGCTGTAACCTCTTAATTTATTAACCTTCTACATATTAGACGAGAAATCCGTAAAATAAAATTTGAATAAATCTTGATTACCAGTCTTTTTATGAGGTAGCCCACAGAATGGCCAGTAGGATAGCCTAGGCCCAGGTTTTGTCCAAACCCGAGAATTTGTCGCTGAAAACATGGCTGAGTGAAATAGAAAAGGAAAGGGATGCCCTAACGCTAGCCCTTTCCTCTTGTCTGGGGGTATTTATGATCAATCTTCTCAGCCAACGCGGGACAACATGGTTGTGGAAACAAATGTTCCTTTGCAGAGCGATGATAATCAATCACGGGCCGCCGAATCTAGGGGCTAGTTGGATCGAGCTTATCGCGGAACAAGAATAGAGAAAACTGTCAGGCAAATTCTCTGTAAGATGTTTTTGAAGTCATCAGAATACAAAATGGGACTTGGATGTTGTGTGCTAGCAATTCTGCCGATTTTTTCTGTGACATTCCTGCAAGAATACACAACGTCCTAACTTTTTTGTGGCTACCACTCCTTGGTAGTAGCCACTATGTTGGCACCGCTGTAAGTAATACTAAACATCGGAAAGTTGTCGGAATCGCACGATTTCTCATCGACCGACACTAATGATTTGCCTTGGTATTCAGGAGATAGATCATCGCCGTTATCAATCGACAACAATTGTGTTGCGTTGGTCGTCTTGTTGTCGACACATTATCGATATAAACGATCGTAAAAGTGATTTTACTTGGCACATACTTCTTGCTTGTTTTCATTGTTTACATGTTTTGCATTTTTGAGACAAAGTGGGCGAGCTTAAGGTGGCTCTATATAGTTTTTTGGCGCGCGAAGCATGGGTACGAATGGCGCGAGCGCAGTACCTTAAGATGACGTCACGAAAAAACAAAGATTTTTGAGTGATCTTAAAACGCATATTGGGCGCGTTCCAGACGGTGAATTTTTTTTTAAAATTGGCACATGGATAGGATTTTTCTTTTTCTCGCTGTTAGCAAAAAATCATCAAATTTTATACATACATTAATGTAATACGCATCAAAAACGAAAATTGCGAATTCCTTCGAAAATTACGTACAGATTTTCTTGTTACTTTGTCAGTTGAAACTCCTTGGATGTTTACTCTGTTTCCCCCAAAACAAAGAAAATTCACCGTGTAGAAACGTAGAAACCCTCTAGAAGTCAGGTATGTTCAAAAAACAAGCCAAGCATTTCTGTCAGTAGTTGCCATAGCAACAACATTCAGGTTTTGAAAGAGTCATCCATACGTAGTCTAAGGCTGTAGGTTTCTATTATTGCCCTTTTACTGAGTGCTATGTGATAAACATTTGCCAAGGGAGAAATTATTTATGCGTATGTAATATCCAAAGCTTTGTACAATACTATATAGAGCCACCTTAAAGGCGTGCGCACCGGATCCACTGAGTAAGCCGTAGGTCGTGGGTTCCAGTCGCACTCGCGAACCATTCGATAGGACCATAGTTAGTAGAGGGGACTAACTATGATAGGACTTTTCTTTTTTCTTATATTTTCTTTCTGTTTTCTTTTTTCTTTTAATTTCAGCTTTGCCTCCTTTTAAGTTTTCATTTGTTGGTGTAGTTGCGAGTGCTTTGCTGTGTTTGCCCCTCTAGGGCTCACTGAGTCTTCTTTGGAAGCTGAAGTCGAGGTTGTTGATAACACGGTTCAATGAGTTTCCATAGCAACTCTTCTGCCGCGCATGGACAAACACTTCTCGCGCATAGCGACAGCACTGTTCACTTGAGCTTCATCACAGAAGTGTGAAACACGGTCTTCATCGGCGGAAATCAGAAAGTATTTCGAGTTTTTACAGGGGTCCTTGAAAAAAACTAAGAAGTTAAAAATATCATAATATGTTTAAAAACACGTTTCAGTCTGGTTTCCTCTCCATATTGTACAGCATTGGCAGTAAACCATTACAAATATGGGATAAGAAAGTAAGTTTGTGTCCTCCGTGTTTATCTCATGAATTGCTTTTTGTGATCCGATTTTTATGGTTCTTCTCTCTTCTATCCTGCTAGGTTAGAAATGGACACATCAAAAGAATAACTGATAACGACATTCAATCTCTAGTTTTAGAAGTGGTCGGAACAAATGTCAGGTAAAAACAGAAAGTGTACGTGTAAGCTTTGTTAGTGTGATCCTCAGTTCATGTGCACGCCTGTGGTGCTGTAGCAAGGGAGAAGCAAGTGTTAGTCCGTGGTTTTGGGATTTGCATTTTTGCACTCGTAGCTTGCTTGCAAATTAAATAATACTCTTACTGTGGTTTTGTATTTCTGTATTTACAGCACGACATACATTACATGTCCTGCTGATCCCAAAAAGACTCTTGGAATCAAGCTCCCCTTCCTGGTGATGATCATAAAAAATTTGAAAAAATACTTCACCTTTGAAGTTCAGGTATGCATAATGTAACCGTCTGGTCAATATTCATGTGATTTTCAGTGTTTCACTTCCAGTAACGTTAATTTGTGTTGGGACAGCCACTAGTAGTTCGCCTAATCGAATTCATTTGTTGACACCATAAAGGTCCTAGACGACAAGAATGTCAAGAGACGATTTCGCGCCTCAAACTATCAGTCTACAACAAGGGTTAAACCCTTCATTTGCACGATGCCGATGAGGCTGGACGACGGGTGGAATCAAATCCAGGTGAATTATTTTTATCATTTTTGGCCTTGCATGGTTAGTTGCTAACGGATTTGCAGCATGACAAATTCTAGAACGTATGGAAAATACAATATCTGATTAAGATCCGAAACTCCTCTTTCCCAACTGTAAATTATATTCCCTGACCCAACAGAGTACATATGTATAAATCTAAAGCCTTATGTAATTGTGTGGTGCTTAATTAAGGTTTGGTTTATTTTATTTAAGTTAACAGGATAAATATTCAATTGAGACTTTCCCCCCCCCCCTTCCTTAGTTTAACCTTTCAGATTTTACAAGACGGGCATATGGCACTAACTACATTGAAACACTTCGAGTTCAGGTATGTTTTTGGGTGATCATTGAATAGCACAGTTGTTGGGAACATCAGGTACAGCAAAGTGCCATTACCATAGCCTAGGCAGCACTGAGAAGACAATTTTTTCTTATCAACAAGTTTCCCTTGTTTAAATTGCTACTGCAAAATCCAAACAGTGGTTGCATCTTTGCTATTGACCTGGCTGAAAGCATTCTCGATGGCTAAAATTAAATCTTGAAAAGTTGACTTTCATCCAAGTAGCATTAATTGGCTTTTGAACAACAGCTCTGTGACCAAGTAGATCAGATTGATTACAGGGAAAAAACAAAAGTGTTGATTGGATTTGAAAGAAGTTTAGGGGTGATTGAAACACACAAACAGGTTTACATGTGAAATATTTTCACCGAACTTCACTTGCTTATTTGTAAAAATGTACAGCGACACTACACATCAATCCATGTAATTAGAGATAAGTACTTCCTCACATGTTCTTACAAATATATCTTCAGCTAAGATATTTTCAGTTTTTTTTTTGCATTAGAAAATGGTCCTCCAAAGAGATAACTAAAGAGAACCAAGGAAAATCTTTATGGTTGGAAATGAAACAGGACAATGTGCAATCAGAAAATCATGTTAAAAAATCAACAAAATCATGCTAAAATAGCAAAGAAAATGTTCAATTGTGATGAACAAAAATGAACAGACAAGTGAATAAATGAATACACCACTCTCTTACTAAATGAAAATGATCTTTAAAGGGCTACTATTGTTAAAAAATAACTACTTCTTTATTTAAGAGTCTTTGCTTAAGACTCAGTTGGAGAAATATTAGCCCTTTCCTGCCCGAGGGGTACCCCAGTGATGTTAGCCAGAGGGAAATCTATAATTGGCACTCTTGGGCATTAAAGGGTTAAGCTTTACCCTTAAGAATTTATTTGTTTACTTAAATCAATATTTATACAGGAGCATTAAAAAAGCGGTGAATTTATGTGAGTACTCATTAACCCCTTGTTGGGTTTACCTCAGTGTAAAAACGTGTGAAACTTTTTTTTTTTGGCTTGTTTGAGGGTTAGGTCATTGTTTCTTTTTTTCTTTTTGGCTTTTACATTTTCTTTGTGTTGCATCATTTGTGAGTTTCACAGGTTTTACTCCAAGGATGAGCCCCACTGTTACAATTGCCAGTGGCTTGTCATTCTTTGCAGTTTGTGTGTGGTTAAAGAGTTTGCATTAGAATACTGTGCAACCCAACTTTCCAAGATATTTTATGGTACGGTTTTCTCAACAGATTCATGCCAACTGCAGGATCAGACGAGTGTACTTTTCTGACCGACTTTATTCAGAAGATGAACTTCCAGCAGAATTCAAGCTTTACTTACCAGTACAAAACAAATCAAAGGTATAATTTAAAAGGGCCATGTTCAAGGTAGTCCCCTTTGACAGTACATTTTGGGTGTTATTTCAAAGACAGTTGTGGGTTTGTTCCCTTACTTTACTTTGATAAGAAAACAACAATTCACTGTTTTTTTTTTGTACTTTTGTACTGCAATGATGCTCTTTTTAGCAGTCAAGGTGTTTCACTACCCTCAAGACCACTTTTAGTTTAACACTGAATCATTCAGACAGTTGTCCTACAGCCTTACCTGTTATCATATCAGTCACAACACAGCAGCATAGAATACCACTTGAAATAGGTCCTATAACATAACTAAAGGTTAGCGTGCACTCTGATTGGTTATTTCGGCATTTACTATTTGCCCATGGGTGTACGCTGTTGATGTGTGTGCTAATTTTCACGCGCTTGTTTTCTCTTGTCATGTAAGACTACACGAACATTTTTTTGTGATGTAGCTGAATAAAAGGACTTCTGTAGTTCCAGTGTCTCAATGTTATGTTATAAAACAAATGGTAAACGCCATAGCATGCGCTATTGAGTTATGGATGCACTTGGGAGGTTTGCTAAGCACTCAAGAGGCTAGAGACTCACTCGGCTATCGCCTCATGTGACTGTTACGCTTCTTTCGTGCTTAGCAACCTCCCATGTGCATCCATAACTCAATAGTGCACGCTATGGCGTTTACCATTAATTTTGTTAAATGCAGAGTATGAAAATGTATTTCATGTACTGTCAACTAACAAAGTCAACAAAATTCTTATATTCCAGTATGCATGTAAAACTACCATCTTATAATTTCACCTACAGCAGATTAATATTCTTTTTGTTCTTTTTCCTTTTGTAGACCTAAAGAATACAGATCAGTTTTTGAGAGGGAAAATTTTGTAGCTGAAACAGCCTGATAACTGAAAAAGTCTTATTGGTTGCTTCAGTTTGCCTTTAAAAAGGATAATTTTTTAGTTCTGTTACAAACACTATTTAAATTCTTTTGAAGCATGTGAAAGGTGAAAGACACGATTTAAGCTTTGGATACAACAGACTCTTCCTGGCCAATTTCTAAGAGTTAAAAATGACCCTGTTTTCTAGTACCTTAACACTTACCACTGTAAACATTGTAATTACACTATATATCATTGTAAAAAGGACAGATCAATATGCAATGAAAATAGAAATAGAAAGGCCTTTTATTTGTCACATTGATTTTTGGTTTGAAAAACAGTTAAAAGAAAAAAGGTTGATGTGTGAACACCCGCTCTCCCTCTTTCCACCAGGGATGTTTTCACTAATACTAGCCGGGCATTAACTCTGTTTTCATGCCCTCAGAACTAATTCAGGCAAGGAAATAGTAGTCCACCATGCCTTTAAGGAATGGAACTCCTTACACCAGTCCTACAACTAAGAAACCCTTCTTTCAATAATGATGGCGTACGTAATAGAGGCATTCATAAAGTGCCCTTCCTCAAAGGTCCAAAAGGGTGTTCAATTTGCCTTATCTTAATTCATTCTATTAAATGATAAATCATGTAATAGTTACTGTGAAACTTACAAAACCATAAACTGTAGAAAATTTTACCAAATGTTATTGTATTGCAAGGAAAGGCCAATCGGGCATGAGAAAGCCTAATTACAAACACCAGCAGTAGTTTGTGGTTTTAATTACACCATCAACATTCCAGAAATGTTTCAGGTGTTCACGGTTTTTCAAGTTTTACAGTAATCTTGTTAGTCTTGCCAAAGGCAAAGTCGTAAGGAACTGCAGCTGATTTTCATTTTTTGAGTGTGTAGTGACTTTCCTGTGCATGGGTAAGATTTTATTTTTGAACTTGATTTTACTCTAAATGTATTTCTTTATTTCATTTCTCTTTATTGATCAAATTTTTGGGCTTTATCAATTTTATGAAAGAAACTCCCGAAAAAGAACTTCACATTTCCTCTCTCAGGAATCAAACCAGGGTCCTCTGAAGCCCTGTCCACTGAAAGTTAGACGTCTTTAACCGCTCAGCCACTTGGTGAAATAATTTGACTCTGCCCTAGGGTAATTAAGTATTTAAAGCGGCTGAACACAGTTTTTTTGTGGTTAGCAGTATTTGTAAAAGGCCAATTTTGAAAAATAAAATATGGTGGCGACTGCAAAAAAAACGATTTTTTCTCTCTCGTGATGGTTTGGCAAATGCGGTATAAATTCACTGCCATTACGTAAATCAACGCATCAAAAATCATGCGTACGAAATGCTGCGCATGCACATTGCTTAAAAAATTTGACTGACAGCTGTTGCCTGTTTTTCCAAATTTCTGGTGAACCAGTCGTTAAATTTTATAGAAATTTGGAATAATACCTTGGACGACAAATGGTCTACCAAAAAAAAAAAAAATCTGAAATATAATTTAACAGAAACTTTTCTGAGAAATCCTCAAAATGCCAGTCAGCAAATTATGAAGTTTGTCAGTTAAAATTCAATCAAAACAGCTGTTATACTTAACTATATTTCCTTTTTTTTTTGTAAGCAAATGCTGCAAAAAAACTAAGGAGTGAACTTTGCATAAATGAGAAAAAAAAGGATCCCTCAGCCCTTGTTTTAATTTAGATGCATTACCATGGCAACAGCCCACAGAGTGCCCAAACTGTCAAACATAAACCTTTGTTGTAGTGCTTGTTTGCGACCAGGTTTGTGCTTTCACACAAAAACTGCCTAAATATTGCAGTAGAGGAAGTATAAGTACTTCAAAACTGTGTTCAGCCACCTTAAAGGCTATTGTTACACTACAGCAAGCACTAAGGCAACTGCATACACTCTACCATAGTAGCCTAGTATTCCTTGACCACTGGCTTTCCAAAACCTGCCCAGTTTTGATCTTAACCAGGAGAAACGTTTCCTTGATATGTTTTAAGCTTGACAATGGACTTCTTTTACACAACAGGACATGAGGAATTTCCCAGTTCCAGTGGTAGCTACCAGTAATCAGGAACCACCACTAGTTAGTGAACTTTGAGCGAGAAATTGGCTGGCAAGACTATAGGCTACCTGCAGCCTCTTGTTACTTATGATATTTATGCTGTTTAGTTGATTTTATTGGACCCCTTTCTTTCCCTGTACCTATTAATTATTGCTAATTAATAGTTATAGCAATTACTTCCCTAACGGTATGTGAAAAAAAAACAACAACAGCAAACAAACAAAAAACAAGTTTGGAATATTTAGATTCTATGATCCCTCTGCATCACAGACATCCATAATATTGCTGTAAAATTCGAGCAAGCAAGTTTAGAATAGTCTATAGTGTATGCACATCCTTAAAACATTGATGTTGCATGCCCAGTTCCAGCAGGAACTGCCATACACCATACACCTAAGTACCCCAATTTAAGATTACTGTTGCTGTTGAGGAGAGCTAGAGGGTGTCAAGCTTATTTACTTCCTTTAACCCCTTCCCCATCTAAAAAAATAGGGCTATT
>BLFK01000871.1:1557328-1597328 GCA_014634185.1 Astreopora myriophthalma
GCATTTATGTTATTTACAATGATTTCGTACTATTTTTCATTAATAACCAGGCACAGATTTCAAATAATCTGCGAAGTGTTTGTTCGTAAGGATTTTTCCAGGTTTTTTGGCATTCTTTGGAATTTTCATAGCGAGAAGACGATCACTGAATCAAAGCGTTTGTTTGGCCGCCTTGATGATCGAATGACTTGTGCAGTTCAACGCCGTCAGTGGCCTTCTGTAAATCGTTTGGCTCTCCATCTTGAAGTGTCAAAAAAGTCCCTTCGGGGAACGTTGAATTTCCTTCGGGAAACACAATATGTCTCTCGAGACACAAGTAATTTCCTTCAAGAAATAATTGCTTTGCTTGTTCAGTTTCTGCCAATATTAATTATATCGCTGTGTCTAGATGTCCGGCAGCCGGACAGGATTTTCAAAATACTCCGTGTCTGGCAGTCCGATAAGTTCTTAATTTCGGGTCTTTGTACGCGAAATAGTCGATCTTTGTTTGCATCGGGAAGAAGTTGTCGATTACAGTGCTCAATTTGTTGTGTTGATTTCTCTTACAGCTCCGCACTCC
Organism: Astreopora myriophthalma; assembly: GCA_014634185.1. Taxonomy (NCBI): domain Eukaryota; kingdom Metazoa; phylum Cnidaria; class Anthozoa; order Scleractinia; family Acroporidae; genus Astreopora; species Astreopora myriophthalma. Next base: position 1,557,888 of record BLFK01000871.1, read on the forward strand.
CGGCATCATCAGACTCATTTATTTGCGTGTTTGCGGTCACTGCCGGACAGCATTTTCAAAACACTCCGTGTCCGGCAGTCGATTATTTCTCAATTTTGAGACGATTTACGCGAAATAGGACTGTAAACGACAACTTCTTCGCGATCCGAACAAAGATAACATTGGAAACACCGACTATTTCGCGTACAAAGACCCGAAATTAAGAAATTATCGGACTGCCGGACACGGAGTATTTCGAAAATTCTGTCCGGCTGCCGGACATCTAGACACAGCGTAATCATATAGTAGACAATGTTATTCAGTTGACATTTCAGGGCTGTTAAATATTGTTACATTTGAAGTTAATAAAAATTGCCAAGTGTCAGACGTACAAAACTATTTTCAACTTTGTCCATTTTCGTCCCACTAAAATTACTTAGCCAATTTTCAATTATCCCTCTTATGTTTCTGTTGGAGGCACAGCAGCCTCATGGTTAGTGCCCTTGACTCTGGATCGAACAGTGTGGGTTTGAGCCCTGGCTGCTCAGTGAATTTCGGTCAATACAAAATGCAAACTGCAGATGAGCAAAGCCAATTTCTAGCACATTCTTTCAAGGCCAGCCTATCAAAACGAAGAGTTTTAGTCAGTTATTTCCATCCAAGATAGCCACATGCAGTCCTCGACTGCCTATTTTTACGCTAGCCGTAGGCGGCTAGAGTTATAAATCCGGGTTTCAATCTTATTTTTAATTTTTTTTTTCGGGTCACGATTTTCCAATCAATTATCGATGGCTATCGATATCAGTTTGAGTGGGCTTTTTAAATGAGTGTACGCATTGGGATTCGAACCCGCGCTCTCCTGCGTCAGAGGCGATAGCGATGTTCACTAGGCCATCGAGCCAACGTCGCGTGGGTAGGGGAAAACCATTTCTTAGTACCTTCTTTAGGTGACCGGAAACCATTACTTCTCCATATCCGGTTGTATTATGTGACCAGTCATCCATCTTTAGCCAGCTCCTTTCATTATACAATTACTCCTGATGAAATGTCATCAAAATGCCATTGCAAAAACTTGTCAAGCATCCGATTCCCAATTTTGAGTCAAATCAATGTGGATTGTAACATTTTTAAGTGCGTACAACATTCGACGATCGGAGTTTTGTCGATGTTATCGCTATCGTTGTGGAATGTTTCACTGACCACTTTCTAAGGCCGGCTAGTATTTACCATCAGCTTTCTAGCGTAAAAATTAACCATGCTTAATACTCTTTTTTAAATCGGCTAAAAGGGAGGCTAGAGTATAGGCTACCTGTAGCCTCTTGTATCATTACAAAAATTCACCCCCATTAAATGAAAATGGGAGGCCATTTATTAAAGTCAGTCACTCCAACATAATCGTTGGAACTAACTTATGATTTTGTGTGCATTTACCACTCCATAAACTTTGAAAAATATTGTTAGACTTAAGAGTGTTAATCGGGATGTTATCAGACGAGTACTGGTAATGAAAAAAAAAAAACCCAAAGATTTCATACTGGTTTGTGTTTTGAAATCAAAGAGACAGTACATGGATAAACATTTTGGCAATTTTTATTGTAAAGTCCTGGACTTAACAAATTGAGCACTGCTTCTTAATTGTGTGGTCACAGGGTGGCACATGCATGGTTTGCACCCTTACAGACCAATGCATATACCACCCAATGACAGCACAGGAATTTCCACAGTTAAAAGTCCAAAAACCTTTCAACTGAACCTGAACCTAATCTCCCTCTATTAACTCTGACCTAATATAAGTATCAGTTGTAACTCAGCAGCTTGCAGCAGTGTTTTGATGCACGAAGAAGTTCACAATGTGGGCCATGCAATTGCTCAAAATTGCAGCTTGATAGGCTTATCTTCGGTGTGATAAACTGTGAAACTCATGAATGACATAAAACAAAGAAAAGAAAAGAGCTAAAACAATAAACTGAAGAAAGCAATATCTAAGAAAACAAACAACAAAAAAACAAAGCAAAACAAAAACAACAAAAAAATTGTCCGGTTCTTAAAGGAGCTATGTCACGGTTAAATGGGTTTGAAAAGTTTAGCTAAACTTTTCAATTCTGTCCGTGTCAATCTTCTCCATCCTTAACCATCCTTGTTCCTTTCTGGTTTATTGTTATCTCTTTGGTGTTTTTCCACCTTTGTAAAGCATTATTTTCAGGTTTCCTTCAATTTAAAGGTAAATTTGTCGATGATCAAAATACCTCAAAATATCGTGACAGAGCCCCTTTAAACGGAGTTTTGTTCCTGGTATTTGCTGTGCATATTCATAGTCAAAGAAGGCAGCTCAAAATGAAAGGACTTAGTGCAATTTCTTTGTGGCCAGAAATACTTGGGAGGTCATGAAGGTCACCCATGCAATAATAACATTCATTCTTGCTGCCTATGCATCTAAGCTTAAGGCTGCTTTACACTACAATGCAAGCATACACATGAGCATAAGCAGTGTAAATTGGTGCAATGCAAGCATAAATGCCGCAAAACTACAAGAACAAGCACCAATAAGAACTTAAAGTGCTATTATGATGAAAAAAGTCAGTTTCCGTTTTCCGTCACATTTCGAAAATACTTCTGTTGATTGCTCAGCGGGTGAGATTTCTTGCAGTAATCTCGAGAGAAAGACTTTATTTTAACTGTATTTTTTTATTGAACGGTCCACCATTACCTGGTGCGGTTCCAACCAATTAGTCCTCAGACAGCTGGATCGAGGAGAATGTGACGTCATTTACTCACTAGCTTAAAAATAGTGTGTGATTGCAGCTTATTTAGTATGCAGCACAGGAGTTTTTGCTTTCATATTGTCAAATCCGTGTTCTGCATACTAATTAAGCTGCATTCACACACTCCATTTTTAAGGTAGTGAGTAAATGACGTCACTTTCTCCTCGATCCAGCTCTCTGAGGGCTTATCGGTCGGAGCCGCTCCAAGTAATGGCAGACCGTCAAATCAAAAAATTCCTGTCAAAATAAATAGTCTTCCTCTTGAAATAATTGCATAAAATCGTGCATGCAGAGTATTCAGCAGAAGTACTTTCGAAATGTGAAGAAAAACGAAAAGTGATTTTTGATTATAGTAGCACTTTAAGGGAAACATGTCAATTCTCTGGTACTTGTATCAACAGTGTAAACCATTGGGATTCAACCATAAGCATAAGCAAAAGAGTCAAAATGTCTTATTATTTGTTGATTGTCCCATACTCCCCCGACTGGATTCTGGAGCTCACTGTGCTTGTGCATGTTACTTTTCTTATCCTGGTGTAACAATGTGTAACCAGCCCTCAGAAAGGATAAAAATAATTGATAAGGAGAGGAGAAAGAAATAAAAGATGGTAAGAACGTAAACCATTTGCACCCACATCATATGCTGTATACACATGGACTAAGCATAGCCAATATTGAGTTCAACAGGACAAATTCCATACCTGTTATAAAGGTTTAACATTAGACTTTAGTATAATTTCCAGCGGTGAATATAAGAATTCGGTGTTATATTCACCGAGCTACCCTGTGAATATAACATATTGGAGGCGCGGCTGCTAAGCTAAGCAAGAACTTTTCGTGCCTTTTTATCGTGTTTTAGCACCTTGTTTTGCACTTTCTTATATTCACCGCTGAAAATTATACTAAAACAATTATTCGCCTCAGGCTCAGTGAATATTGGGGAATATTTACCTTGACTACGTCTCGGTAATTGTTAAATAACAACATTTACTTTTTATTAGGGGTCTAGACACATTGGTTTCTGTTAAGTCATCTGAAGACACAACATAGGTTTTACCATAAGCAAACACCAGTTTTAGAAAGGCATTACTATGCTACTCTTTACTTCAACTGGTGTTGACTGCATATGCCAATGACGAACAACAACATCTGCTTACTGTTGTCACCTGTTGTCTCTGCAAACGCACCTGTGACCAACAATATGCCATTTTTTTTTTGCACTGTTTCTGGAAATTTGTCAGCAAAATAAAAATTCAAAATCGAAGTGAACAGAAATTACAGGTAAATATTCAGCATCTAGGGACAAATCAAATGTTTGCAAAGATTTTATTGTGAGTTACGGGGATCATTCCAAGTGAGTTAGGTGGGTAAGTTGCAACAAGAGTTTTTGGGATTGTACATCAACAGCCTGTGTGCAACTGTGTTAAATAACTGCTTAAGAAGCAACTATAATTCTTTCCACCAGATTACTCAAAAACGAGCACACGCTCTTTCAACATCCATCAGGTCATCAAGAATCTAAAAAAAAAGCCATCATTCAAATAGTTTAGAATGTACCAACGATTTATGTGATCCATTGCTTACAAATTGAATGTCTGAGTGAAGGTTTTGTGGCTAAAGGCAAACTAACAAATGTAAGACTTCGCTAGACTTTTAAGGCCCTCTTGTGATGGTGTTAATTTACTGATATGTCAATTTTATGGTGATGACAAAGTGATATCGGGATGGACTGAATGTTAAACCTCTTAATTCGGATTGTACATGTAACAAGAGGCTACGGGTAGCCTATACTCTAGCCTTTCTTTTAGCCGATTTCTGATTGAAAGGTCATTAAGCATCATTATTATCAATATACGCGGCCAAATAGAAAATCGGCCTCTTCAAAACACACGCTCAGCGGGCCGCAAAAGACTGACAGCGGGCTGCTAATGCATTATCAGCCCTACAGCTGATTGGTTCTTGCTTCATCATTCGATGGATTTTAGCCAATTAGAGTAAGCCTTGTGTTGACGCGGGAAAACCATTCATTTGCGAAACTCCGGTTTTGAACTGCAGTTTTTTCAGTCGTCGAATCGTCGCCGAGCGAAAACTCAACACTTACATGATGATTTGAAGTGACTTTAAATTCGTTATTCACTTAGCTTGTATTATTAAAACTCGCATTCTTGATATCATTTGGCCTTGTTTATTGATAACAATGATAATGACATGACTTTTTTTGGGAATATTGTTTATTTGCGCCCTTGTAGTGTCATTTGCGGCCCTCGCGCTTCGTGCTCGGGCCGCAAATGACACTACGCGAGCGCAAATAAACAATATTCCCTCAAAAAGTCATGTTATTCCCTTATTAATTTTATGGTAAAAATCTGATAGCAAATAGTAGCCGGCCCTGGAAACTGGTCAGTGAAACATTCCACAACAATAGCGGTAACATCAAGAAAACTCCGATCGTGGAATCAACTTCGTTGTACACACCTAAAAATGTTACAATATGCATTCATTTGACTCAAAAATGGGAAATGTATGCTTGACAAGTTTTTGTGATGGTATTTCGATGACACTTCATCAGCATTAATCGTACAATGAAAAGAAAGTTGCTGGCTGAACATCGCTGACTCTTCACACAAGACAACTGGATATTACGTACACTTAAGGAGACAAGATTCAAACACGAAAACATAGCTCTAGCTGCCTATGGCTAGAGTAACAAGATTCACGTCTGAAAACACAGCTATAGCCAGCTAGAGCAATAAGGTAGTGTACCTGTGCAGGTGTGGTGCCAATTTTCTTGGTGACCTCAAACCTCTCCATTGTACCTAGATGTGCAAACTTGCTGAGAAGTTCTCCATCTAGAATATTCCTGTGGGCATTGTTAAGGCTTCTCCTTTTACCACTGACAAGTCTGTAATGCATGCAAGGTGCATCAATAATGAATTTGTTTACCTTCAATTGCAATGAAATGTAGTATGCTCTACATAGGTAAAGGAATATTATTGTATGTAAATTTAAAATCATGCAATGAAATTCTATTGAATTGAAACAAAGGGTACTGTTACATCACAAGATATGATAATAAAGTGCAGGTTTTAACCTATTAAAATGGTTTTTAGAACAAGGTATATGCTTTATTTGCATTAAAAGTTCACACCCAAAATCAGGGACATAAATTATACAAGTACTTCAAGGTGCATCAATCCAGAAAATGCAGCACCTTTAAGTATTAAGCCTATGCTAACCTAAAAGCCTTTGGATTCAGCCCTGCTATGTGGGGAATGCATTCAACAAGTTTGGTTTGCAGCATGTGTAGCCGCCTGTAAGTCTTTTCAGTCATCGGGAGCAACAACCCAATGCCTCCATCAAGAGTTCCTGGACAACAAAAGAAACAATTACCGGTAAGTCATAGAAAGAGGGGACCATCTTGGAAATTTATCGTATATCTTTTCTTCAGTTCAAAAGTTGTTCTTTACATGGGAAAAGTTTCTTTGACTAAAGCAAGATTCCAGTTCATCATTTAGGGGAAAGGGGTCTTTTGAGGGGTCAAATTTGATGATTTGACTTTCCTGATATGAAAGCCCCCCAAGTAAGCATTAGTTGGTAGGGAGTCAGCTAGGCAATCTTTTCAACTCTTCAAACTCTTTTAAACTGATTGTAGGTTTTAAAATGAGGTATGTTAAGCATTTGATAGTTTCTCGTTCTGCAATTTGTGATTTCACAGTGTGTAATGAATTGTGTGGATAGGTATTGAGGGGCATGTCCTGGTATGCACTTAAATGATATCATGGCATCCCAAAAGTAAAGATGCTCCTTTGCTGGCTACCAGCATAATTCCTTTAAAATTGGAGATACATGATCAAATTTCCTTCTCCCACTTAATAAGCAACTGGCAAAGTTCAGAACTGCTTGCAGTTGATCTGGGCAAGATGCAACATACAGTTTCTAGGACATGATCACTAAAAGTTAGGTTTGAATCCATAATTACAGCAAGAATCAGGGACGAAATTAGTTGAAACACTGCCTGAAAAGAAACCTTGTTCAACACATGAATTCTCCTACCCCTGCTAATATTGCATCCCCCTCCCCCCATTTCAATGTTGTAATCACTTGACAGTGTCCACAAAGTGTGCTTCAACATTGAAAAAGGGGCAGGGGAGTTGCTAAGGATGAAAAAGGTGGGTTTTTTTTTCAGCTAGGAAAGGAGACCTACGGGAGAAAAAGCGTTTCATTCAAACGTCTCAACAGTTTTGTCCCTGATTGTCTGAATAAAAAAAAAGATGTTTTTTTAATATTAGGTTGTGGCAAAAAAGGGAATCAAAAAAATTTGTTTAGACATGGAAATGTGCATACAAAGAACTAGTCCTGGAGTGGGTTTTGGCTGGTTTACATAGATGCTGAGTAGACAAGACGTATTACTTGATTTTCAAGATAACATGAACTAATGAGAAGACGGATACATCTGTGGAAAGCTATCCGAAATTAGAACTACTGGGGGTATCCATAGACGGACAAATGAATTTCAAAGAACATGTTGGCGAGGTTACGAAAAAGGCATCAAAACAAGTTGGAGTTCTACTACGTCTACGTAATATCATACCACAGTCGGCTAAACTCAAGATCTATAAAACCGCTATATTACCACTATTAACATACTGTCATATTGTCTGGCATTTCTGTGCAACATCAGATGCACGCAAATTGGAGTGTGTACAAGAAAAAGCACTACGAGCTACCGTAAATCCTCTATTAAGCCCCCCGGGGGGCTTATTTTTTTCAAGCACTGTTGAGGGGGGGCTTAATAGAGAGGGGGGGCTTAAAAGAGAGGGGGGGCTTATTTAATTTAGCGAAACGCATCACCTGTAGCAAAACTACCGTGGTATCAGACAGAGTATACTTGCGTGTTGTACAATTAAAGTCACTGTCAAAAGTATTTAATTCACTTGTGGAAGCCTAAAAAAACAATATGAACTTCCAGCCTGAATAAACCATAACTGATCAGTCCACGTCAATCGTTATTTTTTTGCGAAGAATACAGGATGAGGGGAGGGGGAGGGGGGCTTAATAGAGAGGGGGGGCTTATTAACTTTCCTCCTCTGAAAAGAGGGGGCTTATTAGAGACGGGGGGCTTATTTGAGAGGGGGGGCTTAATAGAGGATTTACGGTATCTACCGTAGTAAAACGGCAACATATGACACTCTCCTAAAAATGTCCAATCTTCCAACGTTATGCAATCGTCGGCTCCAGGATGCGGCTATCCTCATGTACAAGGTGAAACATCGCCTGTGTCCAAAGTATATTTGTGTCCTTTTCAGCCTGAACTCATCTGGTTACGCTCTGAGGAATGCTGATTTTATAGTACCGAGATATAACACTGTGAATTTTGGTAAACACAGCATTAGATATTTAGGACCAGTTCTCTGGTCAAAACTGAGTATAAACGTTAGAAGATCGGACACATCACAAGTTTTTAAAAAATAGAATTAGACGAATAGATCTTAATAATTTAATTAATGAACACTGTACGTGTATGCTTTGCGACAGTTGACACATTTATTCTGATGTTTTATCATACCTTAAATAACTGTAGTTCTGATTCATATACTCTTATGTGGTTCTTACTGTATATATGTTGAATTTTCATATTTTTATATTTTTATATATTGTGTCCCCAATTAGCACCTTGTCACCGAGGAGCTAGATCCTTAATTGACACTTATTTTTCACATGGCTCGTTTTCCTTTGTTTTTCAAGGCTGATTATTTAGAATAAACCCCGCTAATTAACAACTGTCTGAAAAGCTGGGGGCGGCTTTCATTGTAACAGGGGAGTGCGGGGCTGATATTTTAATAACCCCCTAGGGGATTATTAAAGTTGATAATCCCCTAGGTGAATATTACAGTAATATTCCCCTCACACACACCCACATGCCTTCCATTCCAGGCACTGACAAACAAAACAACGAGTTTACTTCAACTGTTCCTGGCCAGCAACTCTTTGTCATCCACGACTATGGTTAGCCAAATATTGCAAAATTCAACAACTTGCACATTCATATTCAACAACTTATATTTATGTTCAACAAGATATATTTATATTCAACATTTTATATTTATATTCAACAATACGCATTTTCTTTCAACTTCAACCAAAATTATTTTCATTCAACAAAAATAATTATTCAACTTCAACCGAAATTATTCTCATTCAACAAAAATGTTTGTTCAACTTCACCAAATATAATTTCATTCAACAACAATATTTGTTCAACTTCAACCCGAATTATTTTCATTCAACAAAAATAATAATATTATTCAACTTCAACCAGAAATAATTTCATTCAACAACAAAGTTCCCGGACATTCAAAAGATCGTCATTCAACAAAATTCCCCGTCTGGTCCCCAGCTAAATACGCTATATTACGGATCCAGTCCCCCTCACAAGGTTCATGAAACAAAGATGGCGTCGGAAGACGGAGCAGGGCGCGATGTTACGGAAGAACTGACACAAATTGTGAGAGAATGTGTTCGAAATGAGACTGCTCTTCAACGGTCAGGAAGTAAATCATCCAACTATGACTATATCAACAGCGCCGATTGAGACTTCTTGATGCTCGTCTGAGTTGTCAAAGCTGAACAGCCCTTCTCTCGCCTCCTCAACATTAAACTGAGCGTTTTTGTAGTCCACTTGCCAATTGTTCGAAGATACAAATTTCACAAACTCATTGCCCCGATTTGAAGAGCCATTAAAACTACTTTGTGTGAGGAAAAGTTCTTCCGCACAGTCACTCGTTTCTGCCATCCTTGCAGTACAGTTCATCTATTACTTATTGAGACAAAGGGTTCTTTTGTTTTACGGTGAGCAAATTCGAATAACAAAACAAATTGCTCATCAATGTTTGTAAACAGTGAATACAGCTATTATGCTGTTTTACAATGGTAAACCCCACTGCGTTTCTTCGCAACTATTGTTCTATTGTCAAGTGTATACACGGAAAACTATTTGTTTGTTTGTTTTGTCAGTGTACGTTTGTCAAAACAACGAACAAAATCATGTCACCGTTGATACCTTGCCCATGTGATACCTCGCCCATGTGAATAAATCACATAGCCCCTCGTTGCCTCAAAATAACCCTTACATAAATAAAGTTATTGATTGATTGATTAATTGACCATTAGGATTGCCCATTTAATAACATATAGTCAGACAGACCTGGTTAAGTTTCCTAGACGAGAGGATAGATTTTTGTGTTAAGTTTCTTTTCATATGGTTCAACATTTGCTTTCTCCATTTGGAAAAAGGCATTTAAACAGCAACTCTGTTTTGCAACGGTTTACACGGTTCACACCACAACAAGGAAATAGGATAACTATTTCTTTTATGTGAAATGTGAACCAAAACATGGGTTGTAACGGTTAATGTTATACTTAAAGTAAAAAGGCCCCTTTTTTCAGGCTTTGGTAAGGTTTTTAACATCAAATGATTTCCTTGTCAAACGTAGCGTACACATGAAAGGCATCAAAAGATTATTTTCAAAACATACAATATCTCTCCTTTGCACGCGTGTTAGCCGTTAGTGCTAAATATGGTATTCATTTTGAATCTTTATCATAAACATTAATCTATTACCCGGTTATATGTTAGGTGGAGTAGTTATTGTTATCCTACTATATGTTCAGAGCATTAAGCATTCCTTGTTTCAGACAATCAGGAACAAAATTAGTTGAGACACTGCCTGAAAAAAAAACCTCATTCAACATGTGAATTATCCCATCCCCACTGCTAATATTGCATCCCCCTCCCCCATTTCAATGTTGCAATCACTGGACGGTGACAAAGTGTGCTTCAGCTTTGAAAAAAGGGGGGAGGGAGTCGCTATGGATGAAAAACGCGCATTTTTTTTTTCAGCTAGGAAAGAAGACCCCTTGGAGAAAGTGTTTGTTTTGCTCAAATGTCTCAACACTTTTGTCCCTGACTGAAGGTCTTTAACAGTTGCTACAGGAACGAGATTCTTTTAATCCTTGAATACCTGTACTTCATCTATTACATAAAATTTGCATAAAACAGCCCCTACATTGGACCCACCAATGAGTCTTGAGAGGTATTTAGCTACATGTACTAATCTGATGTCCAGTGGGGAAATTCGACCACACATTTGGCTCGTTTCTTTGTGGAACAATATTCAAATGTAGCTTCAAAACTGCGAGCTACATGTGTCGTAGAATGATGAAGTAACATAAGAATACACTTGATGTAATCATTCTTGATCACAGCCCCTCCCCATGGAACTCAACTTTACAATAGCTAGAGAAAATCAAGGGTATAACCAAATCAAAAAGGTTTGCTGAAAAATACTCCAAGAAATATGCTGAAGCTCCATGATTAAAAATAGGACAGCTGGCTGTGGGAGAATCATTAATAGTTGAGTCCAGGCTGGAGAACCAATTTTGCAGGTCATTGGGTGGCTCAGTGACAGGTACTGGATAATGATCATAAAAGACACCAGATACCAAAGGTTAGCCCTATCTAGGGTAAACCTGGAATCAATTGTACGCTGGTTTTCACTGAGGGAGGAAAGCAAAAGTACCCAGAGAAAAACCCCTCGGAGCAGGGACGTGAACCAACACAAACTTAGGGTCACCTCCAGGATTGAATAGAGAGGACAAAAATAAAAATTCCAGCTAGATGTTCAAACAAAACACTTACGGAATGAAGACAAAACAGGGTAAGATGATTACGTGGACTACAAACCATCACAAAGGACGCACTGATTCTTTGCTTACCAAAGCAAGTAAGTTGTCTGAGGTCCTTTCCTCCAACTTTTCCAGTTGTTCTTGCACGAATTCTGAAGAATGATGTAATGTTACTTCCCACATTGACATCTGCTCGCTGAAGTAACCGCTGTCCACCAAGACTTTCCATAGCTAAAATCAACAAAAGAACACTAAGAATGATAAACTTGTGTATTCAGGAGCCATGAAAGCTTTTTGAGTTTTTTTTGTTTGAGCTATTACTAGTCACTATCCAACACACACAAAACTGCGTGCTCATATTCAGCCTTTTCATTGCAACAAAACAAAACTCAGCATTATCTCATTTTTATTGATTCATCTTGTCATTACTTCTGCACCAAGTTAAGGACTTGTTGTTGAATATGATCCTCGCAGTTATGAACGCACTTTAAGCAATTGCTTAGAGATGCCTGAAAAAATTCAGGACTTCAATGGGGTTTGAACCTGTGACCTCATGATGCAGGTGCATCTAACCGCTCTAACCAATCGAGCTATGAAGCCACTGATGTTGGGAGCTGGTCATTTGTGGGTTCAAAATGTTCCTGTTATGAATGAATTAATGCATGAAATGATATGAAATGAATCATATATTGAACTGCGGATTTGAAATCAAGTGAAGCTATGATCCTCACAGTTATGAACACAATTTTCAAAATTGTTGCCACCACAAGTATTGCAAAATGGGGAATTTTGTTTTATGCGAAAATAAACAGAAACTGAAAAGCTGTATTACAATATTTCGGGATGAAACACAAACCAACACCTCATTCCCATGCATGCAAATCACTAGCTATGCACTTGCTGCTCGGCAACAAAAAAAGTAAAAAATTAATTTCCTAGGTTCAAATGATATGTACAAGGTTTGTTCGAAATTGCGCTTAAAGCTAAAAATGGCAAGTTTATAAAGGAACATTTTCATAGTGTATGCAAAATAAACGTGTGGGGAAAACACATATCAGTGAACTAATCTCTGTAACTGCATTATGCCAGTTGGTCTACGGTTCTCCGATAAAATGCAGACAGCCCCTTAAAAAATGTGCTTAAGCTAAAAATGACCAATTTACGAAAATGAAATAAATTTTAGCTAAACAGAAGTGCGGCTTTCTTGTGACAGGGAATCCCAAAGGAAGATCCTTTATTTCTTTAACCAGTCCATGAACCAACAATTTTACCGCTTCTATTTTGTGACCTGTCTTCAATATGCTACTTTGATTTTGTCCTCACTATAGTGAATAGAGAGACTTGAATCAGTGACCACCAGATTCCACTGAGTCTGGCACACACAACTTAAACTGCCCAGCCACAATGCCTCAAAAATACCAAAGTTGCGAACAATGCCTAAAATGTAGACACTCACTCACTTCCTCCCTTCCTCTTACAACATGATGACATAGTGGCTTCGCTTCTACAAGGCAGTAGCCACAAAACCTGCAAAGCCTGCCAAGCATCCTTTCCCAAGTGTCCTTTTTTAAAACACAACATTTTGAATTTGACTTGCAATTGTATCTGACCTGGAAATACCATCACTTAATGACTATTATGTCTAGCTAATACAGTGGTAACAAAAAGAAAAAAAAAATGAATATGCCCTACTGTATACACTAAAAAGTAAGTTGTAGTTTGAAATGAATTGATTCTCAATTTCCTGTGTCCTTACCCTAACTGAAGGACTGGGGGCATTAAGGTCCTATTTTGTAGATTTCTTGAAAAAACTGAATCACTTTGCAGGGCTAATTTCTTGAAAACGACGGGAAAATGGAAGGAGAGAAACAACAGACCCACTTTCAAGAAATTTCCCTTTTTCAAGAAATATACAACATAAGCCCTTAACGCCCCCAGCCTACAATTATTCATTATCATGAATGATTAGGGTCATTAATTAGGCGACAAAGGAAATTTGAGAATCAAAGTCCTGGTAGATTGCAATCATTTTAACCTGAATTTTATTTTGAATTACACATTAATAAACAGCCAAGTTTAAATTTACGAGGCCCAATAGTTCTTTGTATTTGCCTTGGTATTCCATATTCTGTATCAAATTAGGTTACAAGCACTTTTAATTTTTAGCAAATTGGAGGTATATTTGTTACAACTGAAACCATGATGCCATGGAATGTACTATTATCTCAGCTATATGTCACTACTTCCTTTCATTAGCACTATTAAGCAATCAATTATTACCTTCTGGTTGGTAAGTAAGGAGAAACAAGTTCTGATCAACATCTGACACTGAAAAGTAAACAAACACCATACATTATGACTAGTACACCTTACAATACATACAGTGCAATTAACTTTTAGATACACCAGCTTGTACATGGTTCATTTAATTAATAGTTTTATATTAATTAATGAATTTTTCGCAGCTACCTGCCTCAAAGAGGCGTAGCCATCACTGCCATCATCCTTGTAACAAGTCTGTGACACTGAAAGTGTCTGTAACCCTAATTAATATTTGCCTGGTTTTCCTACCCTGTTCGGAAACCTCATTTTGGGATTTTTTTCGTGGCCAATCAGAGCATTGGTCTTAGCAGCTAGTTGTCTCTGTTGACTTGTTGATCTGTTATTGATGTGCCACAGGTTTTGACGTCACTTTCAAGGAAAGTCCAAATATTTATTTCAAGCCCTTTTTCATCAGTAACTGATAGATTTTAACACATGTGCCAAGTGTTTTTTCATACACATTATTTTTACGTTTTTTTGGGGGGACGTTCTGTGGAAATTCTATCATAGAAAAGATGGCCACTGAATGAAATTTATTGTTTGGTGGACATTTTCTTATATAACTGGTGCAGTTCAACGTCATCAGGGTTCGTCAGTGTGAATATTTTCACTCTTTTTAACCCTCTGAAAGAGTCAAACACTTTTATTTGAGGAACATTGAATTTCCTTTCTGAAATGCAAAATATTTTTTAGAGATACAAATATAAGCCACAAGGAAACAAAATTTGTCTTTCAAGACACACACAGTTTGGTTCAGGAAAGGCAACTTGTCTTCCGAGACACAAAAAAAATCCTCTCTGAGAAACAGAAGATATAGTTCAAAACCTGATAACTGTTGTTGACAGTGTCAAATAATTTCATGCTGATGCATATTCTATGAAATCTGTGCCTAATTATGAATATATGATTACGCACTGTAATGCAATTCAAATTCAACTCCACCCAATACAGGAAAGTATGAGGTCTTCAAGAGGAATTTCACTTCACAGTTACAAAATTTGCTGCACAATTTATTGCTGCCTTAACCTTGTTTCCAGCTTACAAATTCATACATTTCAAAGTAAACAGAGTAATTGGTGTACTCAAGAAATTATTTCTTTGGTTGCACAGTTTATACCAATATTGATCATATACTGCACAATGTTGTTCAGTTGACATTTCGAAGCTGTTAATTATTGTTACAATTCTCATTTTCAACTCAATGAAATGAAAATATTGAAATACAAAACTATTTTTGTCTTTGTGCATTGTACAGCCCTTGGCTGCTATTATAACACCACTAAAACTAGTTAACCAACCATGAACTAACCCCTGCTAGCTCTCAACATTTCGTTTTAAGTGAGTTTCTACAGAATTTTAAAGACCTGCTGTAACAGAAGGGTTCAAGCCACACAGGAAGGCCAGCACACACAAACAAACTTAAGTGAAAGGTTTATAGAATGGGAGGACAGTGCATGGCTACATGAATTTCTTGACCAAAGAAATTTAACCCCTATCCCCATATTTCATTCATTATCATCTATATCCAAGGTAGCCACATGCAGTTCTTGACTCCCTATTTTTTTTTTAAAGGGTTCTTGGTATCTTGGAATGACAACTGTTAATCTGTGAGTCCATAGAATCGGTTATTCAGTAATTGTTAATAAACAAAATGCTCTCTGCTGATGGAGTTTAGTGTTAAGATATGCACTTGTTTCACTGCAGAATGACTAGGAAACTGGTGAGATTTTTGGTCTGAGCTTCCCAGAGAGTTTAGGGTGTAACTGAACAAAGTGAACATTAAGATATACTGTGTTCAGCCTCCTCAAGAACAAAATGTTCCTATGTTATCTACATGTCTTACAATGCTGACATCTTACCAAGAAATCCAAGTTGAGGACCGTCAATAACAAAATCAGCCCCATATACCTCCAATGTCTTGGGATCCTTGCCAAAACCAATTAAGACAATTAGCATAAAATTGCTGTTTTATTTAGCAAATGTATCAGCTAATAGTACACTGTACCAACAAGTAATCCCTGGTTACTAACCTTGCTGACAAATGCCAATGTCTTCGTCTCTTCCTGGCAGGTAGATATAAAAGGCATAAAACCGTTACAGTTTCAAGTTAACAAATAGTACAAACTAAAAGCTCAATCCTGACTCACTCCCAACAGCAATTTTTGTCTGATCCATTTTTAAAATTACGTCACAATTTCAAAGTACCTGTAATCGAAGCAGTGTGATGCTCTTGCACAAATCAGCTGCAATTATTAGGTTCTTGATGGACACCAAAGAATGGATATACATTTGTGTGTCAATGAAAGCCATGCCCACCAAATCATTGTTATCTTTGAAACTCCAGATGTATATCTGATGATGAAAATGAAAGAGAGTTCAGCTGGTGTATCCAACCAGTGTCCTGGTCTGCAAGGCTGTCTGAACACCACATTTTAAGTGGCCAAATTCTTTTTTACTGTGTGCTTTGTGTCTTAAGCAACAGATAAATATTTGGCATGCCCTTTTCGACTAAGGAGAGCTCCCTCTATGCAATTTGCAGTCAAGCTACGTCACGTATAACCAGTATTTTTGAAATCTGAATCAAGTGTTCAAATATGCGTGACAGTTTTGAACTTTCCTCTAGAGATTCTGAATTCCTGCAGATATTTCCTTTGTATGTCAAAAACAGAAAGCTCTGCCATTTCGTTTCATGTTTCGGCCAGGCAGCATTTGAAAATTTAACCCTATTAGAGCCCATCATGAAATTACTTATAAGCATTTTACTGCATGATTTTTAGAACAACTTTCAAGATTCCTATCAGATGTCGGAAGTTCCAAAGAGGAATACGAATGTTCATTTCAGTCTTGCAGATACTGGTCATGTGTAATGTAGCTTGACTGTAATTAATTTGCCAAAAACACTGGCCATAGATTGTTGGTGATATTTTTCTTACTTGATTAAGATAATGCTCTTATCAAAATAGTGAAATTAAAAATGTGCATCATTGTTCTTGTTAAGGAGAAAATAGCTGTCAGTTCCTTGAGTGCTTAGTGTCAATGAAAATCCACCATACCGTCAATGAACATGTACTTATCAAACAAGAAATTGTGCACCATAACGTATGTGCAAGGCAAAACCAGGGAGTCACCTTTAATAACGTGAGGTGTTTATATAGCACTTTATTCAGTGTGAACAAAGACTCAAAGCACTTTACAGCAATTGGTGGGGGACTTCTTTATGGTGCAAGTGGCAGCCATTACAATTCTTTATAGAAATACCCAGAAGGAATCATATTTGTGCTCCCAGTACAGAAAGAGTGACAGACCACCACAATGGGAACACCATGGCCTACTCTTTCCGAACATTGTGTGTGGGATCTTTGATGTCCCACTCAGGTGTTGTGAGACAGGACCTACGGTTTATCATCCTTATCTGAGAAGACTGGAAATTCTAACCACTTGCAGACGTCATTACAAAGGCAGCACTTTCTCCTCAGTTATTTAAAGACCCTGAGTGTTGGTCTGGCTGGGGTTTTGAGCCCACGACCTCCCCCTCGGGAGTCCAGTGCTCTACCAACAGTGCTAACTAGTCAGCGGTCTTTGGCAGAAATGAGGGTTTTATGACTTTACTGCTTTTGGCAATCAAACCAAAATTTACCAAACTGGAAAATGTCACTTAATTAAGCACTTTACAAAAGCCCTTTAAAAGAAGTATTGAGTTTTTGGACTTTTTCATGGTCTGGAAAAGCATTTAAATGTCAAGACCTTCTCATGATTTCAAAACTTTCTAGGGACCCTGGTATTTAAGTGTCACACTGACAAAACAATGAAAAAAGCCACAGTCAAATTCAATAAAACTTGTGAGGACAAAAAGAGTCCTTCGTACATTGATACCGCACCTTCTGTCCTATGGCACTGACAAGGTAGCCATTAACCTGTGTGAGGGCACTGACAGGGCCTTTCTGTTCCTTTCCATACAGCATCTAAACCATGACACAAATGATGCCATACTTTTAACTGAAGTGGATTTCCACCAAGGAAATGTGATTAAATATACAATGTGAACCTGACTCCCACATCATGGAATTGCAAGTATAACATTACTTTAACCATCCATACGAGCAATGACTGCATGGATTTCTTTCTTTATAAATTTCTTTTCGAACTACTCATATTATATTGTTTTTCACAAAGAAAAGAAAAATGTAAGGGTTAGGGGCACTTTAATATAAAAATTAACAATATTATTTCCATGATTCACCAGTTCAAGGCAACACATTTCAATAAAAGTACCGTGCCAAGGTTAATGTCTAAAAATATGTCTTAAAAATATTTTATCACGTTCCTAATGCAAATAATTATGAAAGAAAGACAATGACTGCTCCCAACATAAATTCCTCCATAGATCGTTGGTGAGAGCATGGCACTAGTACCAACCCCATGGGTTTAAATTGACACAATTTTTTTCCCAGGCTTCATTGCAATTACATAAATTGTACAGTATAACTGCAGTGATCACTTCTCCACTTGATACAGTTCCTATATTGTTCATACTTAACACCTGTCTTTCACAAAATGTAAGTACATGTTTTGAAAGAAACCACAGCAGCATAAGTAGCATGGCAATATTGAACGTTATCCTTCAAAACTACTAAATATAAACCAGGGTAATAGATACACAACAGCACCTTAAATTTATTCTTTGTCAATGGCTGGCCTGGTTCAGGAACAACTTCAATAATATCAAAAATTAAAATCTGAAAATTAAAATTAGTTTCATTACATTTAAAAATATTACAGGTATAATAGTCCAGTTCTGAATTCACCAAAACTGCTGGACAAAAATACAAAAGACTCATCTCTACAGGGTTAACCTCAACCTGAAGCACATATCGGCGAGAATTCTACAGGTTGAGGCTAACCCTGTACAAAGGCACATTTGATTTTGTTATCCAGCGGTCTTGATGAATTGAAAAATGGACTATTGTGACTTCACACTTCAATTATGGAAAGAACACACTGGGTGCCAAGAACACACTGTGCATCATAGAGTGCATCATAGAGTCCACCATTCAAGGGACTTGTCGGTGAAATGAAAAAAACAGGGAGTCCAGCTTGACAAAACATTACATGGCACATTAATAAGTAACCTTGCTCATGAAAAACAATGGCTCATTAAAAACAGTTTTTCAGTTGTGTGGTACTAAGAAACCTCAAGCTACACATGTATGGTATCATTTTCACATTAGTTGTTAGTATTAGTTTGCCAGTTTGTGCACTTGCTTTCCCTTTTACATGTTTTCCAAGAGAATTTTGTAAACTTACGAACATCCAACCTGTCAGCCCCAGTGCAAAACTCTGCTGCCCACTAAAGTACATTACTTTTGACAAAATTAATAGCAAAATACCAACCGGTAAGGGATTGTTGTTAGACATGGGCACTAACTGAAGTACAGGTGCAACGAGGAAAGCACATTTACCCGTCCCCGGCAAGTAATATCTTCACCATACACGTGCGTTGTGCCAACACATATGAATCCCTTGTGGCCTGTGTGTGTCTCCTGACTTGAGAGCATTAGATTCTTACATGTTGTCACATGTTCCCAATCTTCCATTTCAATACTAAAAATAGGGATACAGAAGAACAATGAAAATTATTTATTAAAATAAAACATCCCAGTATTTGTAAGACAAAAATAGTTATTTCAACAAGTGTTACATGTAAATGGGCAGAGGTTCATGCAGACAGAAATTTTCCCCTTTATTACCACCTGAGAATGATCAACAGACAGTTTTGTCTGAAATTTGGCTGACTAGCACACATGTAGCAGGGATCGCTCTCCTCTAGTTCCCTTCTAATAGGACCCCTGATCAGTTGCTTGTATACTCATTATTCTATTAGAAGAGAACTAGAGAGGAGCAGCAATCATTCAAGCTATTAGTGACATCTACAATGACACCTAGTCCTGAAACCAAAAAACATAGTGGCCAACTCAAAAGCATTTGCTATGTTGGCCACCACACAGGAGACATCCAAAATACCTACTTCTTTTTCCTTTTGTAGTAGTTCCAACAGTAATTTGGTAAGTATACAAGTGTGCAAACAAAGAATGATTGATGAGACAGTCACCTCCTTCATCTTAGCTGTTGTGCTACAAAGTTGCACTTTATTTGTGATAATAATGACCTATACTATGCTCTCCAATAGGCAATTGCTGGAAAGGAAGAGATGTTTGGCTTTACCATTAAATTGATGGCCTCCAACATTGAAGGAGATGGCACAACGTCTAAATTCAATGGATCTGAACTATCTGTCAATAATGAATCATATCAGGTCATAATTAAATTTCTGAGAAGGACATCCATGTTCGGAAAGGAAAATTGGGTTAATGTAACAGTCTGCTGAACTTGTGGTAGAAGTTTGACAGGTAATTCCGATGTTGCACTACTCAGTGCAGTTGAGGGCCTTAGACTTGTGCTACATTGTGTAAGGCATGAAGATCTGCAAGCCAGAGGCTAGTCCCATGGCAGCCTAATCATGGCTAGGCTTTGAGAGGGGACAGTCCTTAACACTTGTTGACCTCCTGATACTAAAAAACAACACCAGTGTTACCTCCAAAAAGGAAGTACTATGGTGCATGGCCGCAGGGGAGACCTGAATTTATGATTACAATGATGAGAGGAGAGCCAATCAGAAATTGCTTTCTATATCAGTGTTAGTCAGCAGGGTGTCAACAAACTCTCTGTCATTGATTTGCTGACTGTAAAACTGGGGGAAATTTCTGTCTGCAAATAGGCAAAATACTGGTAGTATATGATTCATGCCTCTCGAACTCCTTAATAATTCATAAGCCCAAAACAAAAGAAATCACCATTGTGAAGGATGTTGCATAAGTGATCTTATTTAGTATAAAATTTTGGCAGCCTAAAACTCAAACTTCTCTTAAAATACTGATTCCTTTGAGATGCAATATCAAACACTCAAAAGAGTGTTTCATCTTCTATCCAAACACCTCAAATTTTTGGTGCTTGGATATCTGATGGAACACCCTCTTTAGTGTTTGATATATTACTTCACCTCCTTTAGCAATGTGGCAACTTCAATTACTGGTTTCCAGTCCTGTGATAATTTTTTTTTGACAAGGCAGCAAAAGACTTAAAATCCCTTCATCAAGCACAAGTAAATCTTCCTGTTGAACTACTGTATGTAATTTTTCACTTTTGTTACCTCGACGCAAAACTGGTGCTGTGTCATTCACTTTACGTTTACGTTATTATCTACAAACTACAATGTACAACCTATGTATGACTTCAAATGGAGAATGACAATGTGCAAACTCCAACTAAAGAACAACAAAAATAGAACTCTAAACTAGCTGTTTGCAGCTTGCAAAACCACTTTTCCTTGTATCAATGCATAAGAAAACACTTGCCGTGTGCTGGGTATGATTTCCCAGCTAACAGGTGAAATAAGCTGTAAGCTGAATCGGTCAATAATTGGATAAACAAATCTCCCATCTACAGGAAAAAAAAACATACCATCATCTCCTGTAACTGGTAACAATTTATTATTGTTAAGTAGTGATAACAATTACTGATACATAATTTAACATTTGAAATACTGTAATGCCCTACTGGTTCAAAAATGGCACAGGACCTGAAACAGTTGGAAGCAGTGACAGAATGTTGTCTACAATGGCAAAACACTACCCTATCCTTCCAAGTGGGATATCTTTTGATGTGGGTATCCAAGTGGGCCTATGGTATGCATCATATTTTTATTACCCACATTGCAAGGCACATTACTTTGGCTGTGATTTGTGATTTAAAGGTGCAGTTGAACCCTGCTTTATGGACACCTCTTTATACGGACACCTCATTATTACAGACATCTTTCTTCATTCCTAGGGAAAGCCCATATATTGTCTCTAAATTTAACCCACTTAATAAGGACACCCATTCTTATGGGCAATGGACACCTCTTTTTTGTCCCATCAAGAAATTCTCATTGGAAGTTAACCTCACTAATACCAACTGTTCATGCCAAAGTGCGCATGTTACACTGTTGTGTTACGTGCAACCGAGTTTCAATCTTATCTAGGTATAAGTTCTCCAGGATATATTCTTGATTAGACATTTAAGCTAGATAACAGTTTTCTCATAACTTTAATGCAGAAGTTAGGCAAGGTGTATCCTCTTGTTAGTATTATTATTATAACTCAGTGGTGGTAGCGATGACCACTAGGCTATTTGGCCAATCTAATATGAACTGTGGAATCTGCTCTTAACAGCTTTTATGCCATGTCATCAAGTTGAGAAATCAAAAGTAATTTGCCACTTGGTCTTCAATCAGATGCCAATCAGGTGCCAGTCAGAATGCAAAGGAAATGAACACAGCTGGCACCAAGTGTGGTAAAATGAGAGTTACCAAGTTGCATTTGGTTTTAGTTTTGTTAACTGATTAGTTGAAAAGTTCACCCACATTTTTTTTATTCAATCATAGGGCAACCAAAGCCAAAACCAAATGAAAGCAATTGAGTGACTACTTTTGACACAACTGAAACTGCTCTATAGTATTCACCACGATCAATGTCTTCCGGCTCATGATCTTCTGTATTGAGTTTGACAATCCTCTTAGTCTGTTCTGATAAGCTTGTCACCACTGCACAGGTCTGGATGAAAGCAATCACAAAGCAACCTCAGTGTTTTAAAAACTAAACCCAGGAATGTTCGGTTATAAATTGCAAAGATAAACTAAACTTCTTTTTTTGCTAACCACTCCCTATGAAGTGGATATAAAACCCATAAATGGCACTATCACGGCATTCTGAGGATCAATAACAGTGTGTGCTAGAATAGACAAATAAAATCTGTTCTCACAAAATGTTTTTGTGCAAAACGTATTTGAACAAATTTATCATTTAGAGCTCAAATTTTCAGCTTTAATGTTTACTTTTGCATTTTTCTTTTGTTGCACCCTAATACCATTTAGCTTTGTAGATATTTTCAAAGACCAATTCCTCCAAGCTCTAAAATTTAAAAACAAGCTTTACAAAAAGGCACTGTGGCACAAGCAACAATCCCTGTTTCACACTTAAGACTCTCTGTCAACCAAGAGTCCCTGCCCTCTCCAATGGAGGTTTTGTGTGATATGAAACCCCCACTTTCCCGCCTGCGCATTGTTCCTTCCCTAAATCATTCGTTATCAGAACCATCAGCAGAAATTTGCTCCTCCTCAGTGTGCCTTATTACAGCTAAATTACTGTACTGGTTTATCAGGGTGGAGATCTCTTGGCATTAATTGCAGCTTGTAGCAATGGTTGGATGTTGAAGAGATGGCGACTTCCAGAAATCTTGATAGAAGACTTCGGAGACTTGAGCTGGTTAAGGCTGTTTATTTACGAATGTCAGTTTGAGATCACTGACAACTGAAAATGAGTCACTGGGATACCACTAACTAAACTGACAAGACGTTTGCTGAAGTCCTTTCGCAGTAAGCTAAGTGATATTTGTAATTTCTCCATTGCATATTGTTGAGGCTCGAACTCAACACCTAGTTAAGGTCAGCGGTTTTTCGTAATGTAACATCCGGGGAAATCCCTAAGGACTGGCAGACATAATTTTTCTCACAATCCTGATCACATGCTTTAGCTAGTGTTTTAGTGTTTTAGCGTTTGTGAGCTCCTTCCTTCTGTTTTTGTCTGCCTTGGACACTCAATAAGCCCTCGATGCTCGGTAAACAATGTTGTTAAGTTTTTCTAGTGATCTGTGTCTTTTAGTTATGTTGTCTTTGTTTCTACCGCTAATCAAGTGGCTCCCATAATTTTAGTGATTTCGATTATTTCAGAATAAAACGGAGTTATCAGGAAGATATATCGGGCCTCCCTGGTTTTCTTCACTTGTTTCTTTGTCACGTTCACATCGATTGGTTGGGAATAGGCCTCGCCTCGGTCGCCTATTCACATATCCACTTCCTTTATTTTCAAAACTTATATGAAGATTTTAATCCTGTATCATACAACTTTTTTGATTGCTTTTTTTTTCCTTCAAAAGCTCATCTCAGGCTCATTTCCTACTGAAAACATTTCTGAACTGACTGATATGAAAGTTGTTTGTGCATGTGATGCTTTGATTGCAGCATTCAAGGCAGTCTTACTGAACCAATTTGCCAGGAAGAGTATATAAATAGTATATATTTTTTGCAAATTGTCAAAGCCAGAACAAACGAGTACTTTTAACAACAACAAAGATCAGTGTTCACTGTACATTTTTGAAGCTGGTTTTGTATTTTTAAGAATGGCTCTTGCAACAAGAGCAGCACGAGGTAACATAATCATTTTTTATTAGTGCAAGAGCAGCACTGCCCTATATTTATTGCGAATAAATTTTTTCATCCCACTGGCCAACTTTTCTTCCGTCTTTTGTAGCATAGGACAAAGTTGTCACCTATTTTGTTTCAACTCGTCACATCAGCCCAAATGGAAACATAAACAAAGCCGTACAAAGCATCTAGCTTGACAGAGTCTTTAAGTATTAAAAACATACATTTTACTTTCTTCTATGGACATATTTATCACACTAAATTACAATCAGGTAACTTAAAGGTGATATGTACCTTGCTTTCACGATTGTAAGCCACAAAATGAGGTGTACATCTGAGTGGAACCTTTCGCACAGGCCATGGAGCATCATAACTTAGATGAGTTGGTAGCACTGAAATTCTCAATTCCCCCTTAATAACCCGAAGAAAAACGAAGCAATGTAAGCACAGAAATTTATTATCAAATGTAAAGGTCAAAGCTTTACTTGGCAAGAGGAAAACACTAAATCCTCAATGAGAATTAACCCTACAAGGTTTCAGATGAAAATCTTTGTTCTTCTACTTTTTGCCCAATATTGTGTCAGTGTTCTTGTATGTTGTACACAGTAGGTAAAAGTAATATTTAGTTCAAACTAGTTTTTTTCAAACTAGTTTAATTTGTAGTTCCTTTTTTCTCAATTACAATAATGAACACCCACAAAAAGGAAACTTCAGACCAAACTATGCTGAAGTATATTTTTACCCAATTTAATCTTTACCTGGTGGCTGCAGGATACATTTAAAACATGCATGTGTTGTATTGTAGAACACTGCCTCATTTGAGCAATGGAAGCCAAATGGAAACAAAACAGGAAGGCAAAGATCACAATTAGTTGTACCTTCTTGTTGAAATACAGAAATCCTTTGGGGCAGTTGACATTGTGAAATGGAGCAAAACATGTGACAGCACCATCAATATTCATGGGATGAGCCCGTAATGCCCCTCTGCTTGAAACAAAAAGCCAGTAGGGGTAGGATCCACAAACAAACACCTGTAACAACATTCACTCATTACTTTATCAATCAAAATGACTTCTTAACATTACTTTTTTTAAGGGATCACTTTATCAGTGGTGATGTCTGCATACCCAGGCTTACACTGTACTTGTGAGCCACCCATTATACATGAGAATGCTTAACAAGAAAATTGTGAGGATTGTATCCACAAGATAAGAGTTCCCAATCCAGATTTTTTGCAGAGGATTGACAGTTGTCCAATACGGTGAAGTACTTTACCCCAGAATATGAAGAGATGTCACTGAACACACGGAGACTGGCAACTCTGGGTTTTGATCCTGATGAAGCAAGCATAAAAGGATTCCTTTCAGTTTGACAGTTCAAGGGAAGGTAAATTTCAAGAAAAGGCTATTTGGCAGTCATTCCTACAGTATCATTCTCACCTTGAACATTATCAATCTGCTTCACTTTTTGCTGCTTTGATTTTTTGTCACGAAGAAGCAAATTGTGCTGCAGCTAAATAAGAACACCCAAGATTATAATTCATGCAGCCTTCAAGATCATGGCTTTGGCAACCAGGATACATGCATGGAAAAGGCAAAGAAAGGTTGTGCAGTGTGGTAGGAAGTCTGGTGCAAAGCATTTTCGGATAAAAATTTCACTGATAGGACTTTCTACACATAAATTTCCCAACTTACATATGCTACAGACATTACACCTAAAACGTTTGTATGTGCTACACTACCGATTACTACTACCGTAAACATCAGCATATAAGCTGCAGCATTTCCCAAAAATTAGGGTGCAGCTTATCTGCGAGAGCATCCGATGAACACACTTAATCTCCAGTTTTCTATCTTCCAGTTAGTTGCCTGGTTACTAAACCACGTTGATGCAGGGTTCAAAATAAAATCAGAGCTTTTAGCCTGAATTTGTAGCCTTTTTTCCCCAAGTGACGTTGATTTCGCCGATCAATAGATGTAATTTTCTATTGCTTCCGTGAAAAATCGCCGGCAAGTGTGACCAAACTGCCGGCTCTTGCCAGCAGCCGGCTGCTATTTTGAAGCCTGTTGATGAATGTATTCAAAGAGCCATCAGGAAATGCGAGATTTTCTTACCGTCCCCAACCTTCTATTGACTTGTATGTTTTGGTAATGAATGTTCCCATGAAGGTAGATAAGGTCATAATACACTTTCAAAAGTTCTCATGCCTAGGATTGACTTAGTTTGTGCATTATTTTCCCAAAGATAAAAACGACAGCCTGGCCGATTGTCAGTATGCTTGTTGAATTGGAGAACACTTTCACTTTTCTGTCACGAGGTGTGAACATACAAAAAACGTTTTTAACCACATCTTATTTCTCAAACTTGGGGTGCGGCATATCTGCGAGTGCTGCTTATATGTCAGTGTTTACGGTAAGCAAATACATCACAATAGATATGGACACAACAGGCTTTTTTGATAGCTAATTTTTTTCTAAATGAGGGGTAAACAAAAAGAAAAACAACAGAGCAATTTCTGTATGGATCCAAGGCCACATGCAACATCTGGGCCATTTCAAAGCATTTTTGTTTCGAGAAATCCACTATTTAGGCCATTTATGTCCCATGCAATTAAATTATTTACTTTCCTTTCCACACATTTTCCCCAAGATTGCAGCACTATTTTCTGCACTACATCATGAGTTTTAGAGCTTAATGTAGTACCAAAATAGCTTGTTTCCCTATCCCAAGGTAAACCCCCAGCCCAGCTTGGTTTGCAATTATTGTACACCTGGGTATATAAATCTCTTACCTTCGCAATGCCTGTTAAAGCCTACCCGTGTGCCCCCCCCCCCCAAATTAATGACAAGTGGTGTGAACACGAAGGCCATAAATTGAAAAGAAAAAAAGCAAGGTGCTAATGAAATTATAAGCTAAACTGTAATTTCATTCAAGGGCAATGATCAGATGGAAATCTATCATGGACCTTCATGAACCATGTGGAGTCTGACTTCAAGTAGGAAGTGCAAGGTGTGCACCACGAAGTGCTAGGTGTGCACCAGTGAGCACCACGGACTGTGGGCATGTGAGAGCTTTAATAAGGTACCAGTGCAGAACCGATGAGAAGTAGCCAAGAAATAAAAACTCTGTTTAATTATCTTGCTGTTGGACACTGCGGTGAAAGCTGTTTGAGAACTAAAGTGTGCAGTTTAAATGGATGCAGATCTGTCCACCATGTACTCCTTCATGAAAATCCAGTAGCTTAATCTAATATGCAAATCCCATCAGTGACAACTATTGATAAGAGATCCCACCATCAAGGGGGAGGCAATTCAGAGAACCCTGACTACAACCACAGCATCAAAACCTGCTGTTCCAGCAGAAATTATGGCCCTGTGAACTATTACCGTGAATGGTACAAAGTGGGGGAACATAAACAGGCTCCTGCATGTGAGTGTGCTAAATGACAACCAGGAGCAGCTACACACTTCAATCATCAGTCTAGATGGCATCAGACACAAGACACCATCTTCCTACAGTACCGATCAATTTACCGGTAACAAGCAGGTGGTTGACTGGGACTTTGTACAAGACTAAATGGAGACATGTAAAGGACATTTAGTTCCCATCTGGAGGACCCTGATCTTTCGTTAACTTGCTGATTGAAGTGGATCAGTGTGACTGGTTATATTCCATGAAGGACATAAGAGGGCAACCAGAAGAACCCATAGCATGATTGACACCTTTGGGGTGGACTTGCATTGGTGTGCTAGAGCAAGAGGCTAACAGTAAGTCAGACCAGCTTTACATTCTTTGTAAACAACTCTGACAAACTGAACTGTCTCATCCATCATTTCTGGGATATAGAGGAGCCAAAAGGAACACAGCCTGTTAATCCTGAAGAGAAGCTTGCCAAAGATGCTGTTGTTAAGGCACTTGCTTTTGAAGATGGTTACTACAATACTGGTTTGCCTTCAAAGACCAACAAACATGATTTGCCAAACAACTTCCAGATGGTGCTGAACCCTCTCCAGAACACAAAGAATGTCTTCAGAGGTCTTCTGAATTAGGCGCTGCTTACAGTGGACTACGGTAAGCATATGAAGACAAAGGATAAATCACATACCAAGATACAGTTAGTTTGTGATACCTCTGCTAAGTTTGAAGAAGTTTCAATAAATCATGCATTAATGCAAGGGTCCAAACTTCAGAATGACCCATTGGCTGTAATGATTCATTTTTGCCGTGACCCTGTAGCTTTGATGTGTGATCTTAAAGAGATGTACCATCAGATTAAGCTGAAACCAGAAGACCACCCTTACTGTCGATTTCTGTGGTTGGACTTGAATGTGAAGAGAGAGCCTGAAGTGTTTGAATTTGATTGTGTAGTCTTTGGGGTGAATTCATCTCCACTTGTGGTACAGTTTCTCACCCAAAAGCATGCTGAGGCGTTCAGTTCAGTGTTCCCCTCACTTCTTAGACCGTTCTAAAGAGCATGCACATGGACAACATTTGTTTGTCTGCGGTTGATGTTGGCAAGGGTGGCTTGCCTGCTGTTAAGACTTTGGGAGTGTTGTGGTCTCCAAAAGAAGATGAGTTCAAGTGCAAAGACCACCAGCCCAGCATTAACCACTACAAAACCAAGCATGGCTTTCTGACCAAGATAGCAACCCTGTTCAACTCCCTTGGATTCTTGTCACCATGTGTTATTTTAGGCCAAGATAATTTTGCAGGAGATGTTGCTCAGTATTAGAAAGCTGACTGGTCACCGCATGAGCGAGCCATTTCATAACCGACTGCCAGCTGCCACCAGATCTTTGCTTGAGAGGTTTGCTCAGTCCTGATGAACTGGTCTCTTCAGAAATGCAATTCATTAGGATAACCCATCGTGAAGCCTTTCAAGAAGAGATGCACACCCTCAAGTCAGAAAAGAAGTTGACAGGGGGGATCCAGACTGTTACCTCTAAAACCACCCACCGGTTAGCTCAGTTGGTAGAGGACAGAACTATCGTGCAGGAGGTCGTGGGTTTGACCCTCGGCCGGACCATCACTCAGGGTCTTTAAATAACCGAGGAGAAAGTGCTGCCTTTCAAATGGTTAGACTCTCTAGTCTTCTTGGATAAAGTGCTGCCTTTCAAATGCTGCCTTTCAAATGGTTAGACTCTCTAGTCTTCTTGGATAAGGATGATTAACCATACAATAAGTGACAAAAGTAGTTGAGACACTGAACTGGGAAGACCACAATTAGTAAAAAATCACCTTCGCGTTACATTTTCCACTTGCACTCAATCTCAATATCCATCACAAAGTGTCCTGTTAAGTCCAAGCAACCAGTGACTATTTCTAACAATAAAGTTAGGGTTTGCATTTGGGTTATTTCTAGGTTAGGGTAAATGCAACTGTTTATGTTCAGTTGAAAAGTACAGTTTCGGGGACACTGTGACATTTATTACCTGTACTTCTGGACACAAATGACGTTGAAGTCGAGAAGAAGAGCAAGGGTACACTTCGTGACGCTTATCAAAATCAGTGTGTATCTAATTACTTGCATTTCTGGACATACATGTATGTGCCTTCTTCACCAAACATGGAACAGGGATGGGTCACCTTAAGCAAAACTTTTGCCTGTTCACATGGCTCACTACTAGAGGTGTGCACTTAGAAGTACCCTACAGTTCGGACAATGATTCATTTTTGAAAGCATTTTTTCAATGGCATCATGCCGTGGCCTTCCAACAGATGTTGTTTTAGACAATGGGCCAAATTTTGTCGGGGCAAACTCATCCAGAAGATCCAGTTCCTCTTACCCCAAATCATTTTTTACACTGCCAGCTGGGAGGATGATTCAGACCGGATGGGGTAAGCGAAACTGCCTTCAATGTACCTAAGGGATGGTGGAGAGTCCAAGAACTCAAGTGCCACTTCAGGCACAGATGGATACATGAATGGATTCCTAGTAAGAGTGCTACCAAGGCTGAGAGGGAGATGGCACCTTGGATGGATTGTCAAAGTCATTCCTGGAAAGAGTGCTTAAGTTGTTCTTGTTGTTGATGTTGAAGATGGAAGTCAGTTTTATGGAGGCCAACTGTGAAACTTTGATAAACATGTTACTGGTATTTCTTACTAACTGTATGCTTACTGCAATACTTATACTTACTGTTGATATTGTCACATGTAAGTTGTATAATTTAGGAAGGGTAGGATATTCAGGACAGTGGCTACCCTGTGCAACAAAATCACATAGGGTCCACTTGTGTAGTATTGGCTAGAGCATGAAGTGAAAAGTGAAAGATTCGTTAGGCCGTTTTATGCCCTTAAAAATAAAGTTAGGTAGGAATTTGTGGCCTTTCTCGTTTGTATTGTATTGACCTGAAATCGTGAAGAACACTGTATACACCCTACTGGGTGCATTTTAAATTAGCCTTCTACTAAATTCTGGGTCACTTGTGCATGATCCAGAATTGAAATGCAATCCGTTAGTGACCTTTGTACTGGGAATCGGCTAAAATAAAGGCTACCTGCAGCCTCTTGCTGATATGGACACAAGGTGCATGCTTTTCCCTCAGAGTAATGACATCAACATTTGCAACGCCCATACTTTCAGATTGTGCCAGCATAAAGTGCCCAGGAATGTTTACTTTCATTCATTATTTTTTTCCTCAGAGCCATTGGACATTGTAATGGCCTTCCTAACAATTCAGTTGAAGCTAACTTAATTCTATAAAGGTAGGCTCATGTAGAATGTTGGATAGATGTAAATGCATTACCTGGAAGCTTGACACAATGCAAAAAATAGATTGTTGAGGTCTTGAAGTATGGAATTATTAGTTGAGGTTTGCCTTGAAATGAGAAGCAAGCCTTGTTCACGAGAAACAATAGAAGTATTGTAGGTTTTAGGTGTTTTATTTTTGTCATGTAGGCGTCACTCCATTAGAGAATAGCTCATTAGCTTCAATTGTGTCCAAAGTTTAAAAGGCTCAATAATTATTCAAGTTCAGTTGTTTTTTTTCAGTTATTTTGCTTAAGTAGATCGCTTAGCTTCGTGTAAGTTCGTACATTTTCTGTTCAATCGTCGAAACACAGTGTTACCTTTAGCGTGAGGGAAAGCAAGCGAAACCTGAGTGGATATTTCGATTTTCTGCATACGGTATACGCTTGAGTTTATACAATTAAAAATCTAGCATTAGTTTCTGTTGAATCGTCGAAACAAGCCTATTCACTGACTTGCAGAAGAATTTTGACTATTGATCCAATGTTTAGTGTTGAATGTTATCAATATTCAACATAACATAAGCTAGCACAACTGGATGTGTACTGAAGTAAGAAATTCTGTGCAGTTCCTGTTTGTGAACTTCAAGAAATAGCTTCCCTTAGTTGTTTCCTTTCCACACAACCCATCAGCCTCTGCATTACCTATTAAACATAGCAGCCACTGAAACGGGCTTATTCAATATATATGTTCTCTTGTACAAACAGAAACATAACAAGCACAAAACATACATGTATCAATGTGACAATTTTTTCAATGGCTGATGCCACGAACCTTCCTAAACCTGAGATTAAGGTGACCCTCTAAGCAGGATTCTGCAAATGTGAAGGCTTCATAAATCAAAAGATCATGTTCCACAAATGCAATCAGTAGAGGCCTCTTGTTCTTGTGCCCTACACCTGTCAATAACACTTCTTTCACTGGAAGAGAATCCTCTTGTCCAATGCCACCAGTCATAGCGCTGCAGAGAACAAACCAATTATTCCCTCTTACTGTATGAAGATATTGCACATCTTAGTCACCATTCTTAATCATCCAAAATGGTGTCATTCTGGCAAAACAAGCAAACAAAGGTCGCCTGTCTTTACAACAAAACTTGTCCAGAAACACACATCTTAATATAAAAAACCGCCAAAGTATTTTACACCAACGGATTGCTGATAGCTTTCATTTGTTGGAATTTAAGTACCCTCCTAAACAAGTTAAGAAAAGAATTCTTCTTTTAGGCCATGTATCATTCTCAAAGGATATATGTTTCAGACTCCTGGTGTTGTACCACTGGCAAATGAGGGATCAGCTTTACCTACAACTACCCTCTATTCAACAATCTTAATGTTGACTCAGTTGAGAAACTTCTGAAAGGATTGTTAAAGAGCTGAAGAGCTGGGATTGCAGAGAACTTGCAATATTTGGAGAACTTCAAGTGATCAAATTATTCCCACCACAAAAAAAATATTTTACCAGTATGTGTACACTTATCCTCACCTCAAATAGAAATGAGTTTCTTAATAAAGTAAGGAAAGACAATTTGTCGTCTTCTGAGAGAAAAACAATTTCCTTTAGGAAGCAGAAGATGTTGTTCACAACACAACAACTGTTGTTGACAGTATCAAGTGCTCCATGCATATTCTACAAAATCTGTGCCTAATTATGAATAATTATACGATTACACACTAGTGAAATCAAACTCAACTGTTTCACTAGCTAATGTTCCTAGGAAAACATGAGGTTCTTGAGAAGAATTTCACTTTACAGTTGCAAATTTTGCTGCATAATTTATTGCTGCTTTAATGTTGTTTCCAGCTTATTCACAATATTATATGTATTACTTTTACTTTTATTATGTGTATTACTTTTATTCACAATATTATGTGTATTACTTTTACAGTCTAAATACATTTCAAAGCAAACAGAATGACTGGTCTGCTCATGAAATTATTTCTTTGGTTGCTAAGTTTATTCCTGTATTTATCATATACTGAACAACCTCCATGAGTCAACGGGAGAGTTAATGTTTATCAAGAAGAAATACAATTAGCTTCATTACTCTCACCAAAAGAACATTTTTTCCTTTTAATAATCTTCAACGAGCTTCCACAAGAACCGTTGAAAGTTCAAATCCAAACTGACTTTCATACATGCAAATAACCCTCGCTTGAGAGGCTGCTGTACCAGGAAAATAAAATTAATAGACACCAACAGCTCAAAAGTACAGTGAAATTGTTCGAACTTTACACACTTTGATTGTCTTGTTACTTTGTGAAAATGACCAGGCAAAGTAAACAGAGCCCCAACCAATCCAATTTTTCCTCACATTTGAACTCAGCACACATGCATTAAGACTAAGTGAGAGCTTGAGACACCATTTGCTTAAGCAGTGGCAATGCCCAAACAATTAGAGGAAACATCCTTCATACAAAACTTAAGGAAAGCACTCTTATCTTTATTGCTCACATGGCATGAAATAAATTTAGTAATCATGGTTTACGTACCTTGCTGCTGATGCTGATCCACTGTCCACTAACACTCTTGGAGCCATGTTGAAATTTTTGACCAAAAACACTAAGTTGAAGTCAGGCAAAGTGTAAATCTCCATGACACCATTGTCGTGACAAACTACACACCACCATGTTGGTTTAGTTGTTTCTTCACATGACTCATCAACACTACAACAGAAAACGTGTGAAACTGGCCATCAAAATGCTGATTTGTAATCATGAAGCAATTTTGGAAAATAGTCAAGATCTCCATGTTTGCTCATTTTTGCATTGTAAGCAAGTATACTGCACTTGAAGCAGTTACTGAACTTTCCACTTTCAGGAACTGGTTGAGGCTCAACACAGGCAAAACAAAAAAAAGTTCATTACTAATGATCTCTTTTGGACATAATGACAAAATTACTCATTAAGTGACAAATCGTTAGTTAAATTGCATTCTTGTAATCAGTATTTGAGCCACTACAAGAGCCTAGTTTCTCCGCGCACTCTGTAGTTGCAGACATCTTCATTGTTGCCCTTTTTAATAACAGGAACGGCATTTTCATGCTTCCAATCCTTTGGGACACAACCAACACTTAAAGAAACATTAATTAAACACATTAGAGTAGGTGCAATTTCAGATGAACATTCTAGTAATAATCTGCCAGGTATTTGATATGGGCCACATGCTTTTGATGGATCAACGCTTTCAATGCTTTTAACACTTCCTCGACAGTTGCTTCAATAGAGTACTATTCATTACCCTGTGCAGTAAAAGTGGTTGTCATTTCTGTTGTATGCAGGTCAGGCTTCTGGAACGCAGAGGCAAAAAAGTGATTAAATAAATCGGCCTTGGCTGTAGGAGTTAAGGCTTTATCACTACCAAGATGGACCACTTTAGGAATCCCTGCAGATTTTGTTTTGGATCTACAAAAGTTCCAGAATTTCCTGGGATTAACCTTAAAATTGTCCCAATGTACAGCTGAATTTGACTATTTTGCTTGTTTCCATAACCATTTCTTCTTCTTCTTCTTTGATAATTTGCTAATAAAACCATCTTGGAGATTTCACATCCTTAAGTTTCACCTTTGGAATAAAGGTTTCTACAGCATTCAAAAATAAATCATGCCAGCCTTCCCAGCATTGGTCCACATCGGTATCATCAAACCCCACATCCAGAGGAGTAACTGAGATTCCTTGCCTGAGTCCATCAAAATCTGCTTTCTTGAAGTCATATACAAATTGGATGACATGCTGTCTCTTCACTTTGGTCTTTATGAAAAAGGGGAATCCAAGATGATCTGAGACAAATTGGCAATCAAATGTCGCCATTCCACAGTTCAGGTTGATTAGTGAGAACGAGGTCAAGAATATTCTCAGTGTTATCTGTGATTCTTGTTGGAAAACGATTCATCTGAGTTAGAAACATGTCACTGATGATATCACAGAACATATTTGGGAGATTGTTGAAGCCCGGAGATGCCTGATAGTTCCAGTTAATACCTGGAAAATTGAAGTCACCAAGGAGGAAGAGTGGAGTAGAATTAAACTCAGCATTCGACAAAGATTGCTTCAGCTCCAACACATATTCAGCAACAGTTGACAGCGGACGATAAAAGCCACACGTAAGAAACTTGCACCCCAGGGCCGAGTTGTTCGAAGCCGGGTTAGCGCTAATCCTAGGTTACGTCCAATTAAATCCTATTGGTTGTCATGGTATTTATCCCGGATTAGCACTAACCCTGCTTCGAACAACTCGGCCCAGGTCGATTAACTTAAACAACCCTAAGCTCACAATCCATTTCTAGATCAGAACAATGTGCAGATGGGATATGGTCTTTTACAGCAATCAGAACTCCTCCACCTATTCTATCCTCTTTCCTGTCTCGACAATAAACATTGTAACAACTCGCAAAGACTCTGTGATCTAAGATGGCAGAAATAAGCCAAGTTTCGGTGACCAAAAGAATGTCAACATTGTTGGAGTAGATTGAAGCCTGAAAATCTATTAGCTTATTACGAAGGCTGTATAACGGATAAATTCAGTATAACTCAGGATATTTCAGTATAACTCAGGATAATTCAGGATATTTATTCAGGATAAATGCAGTATAACGGATAAATTCAAATTTCTTTGGAGGCATGTGATCCTTGAATCGAATGAACATCACCACAGAAAATGAGCAGAGCAAAGTTCGGGTTGAAGGTGGCAGATGAGTTAGGATGAAAAGCTATTCTCCTTGCAAAATATTTCTTCCTTAAGCATCTTGTTAGGTGGCAAATTCTTCCAGAATATGTTGCTCTCAAGAGAGTTAACATGAACCAGTGCAATTGCCTTTCTCTCTAGACACTCCCTTATTGTTATGGACTGATACTTTTGCATGATAATGTTGTGTGTTAGTTCAGTACCGTTTTGTTTACATTGTTCATTTCGGTGTTTCAGCCATGTAATAAACTAGTTCAGCTCTTGAAGCCGAAACTGTAGCAAGTCAAGGTCAACAAATGCCACTGTCTTTCTGATTCAACCCTATGCAAATGTCAAAGTTAAATGCAAATAGGTTTTGAAATGTGAATTCATTGGGAATGATGCTGGCATACTCGAAAAATATCGAAATGCTCCTATAACAGGAGTTGAACCTACGACTTTGGATTACTAGTTCTGTTGCTGTGCCTCAGAGCTACAGGAGACTAGTGGGAGCTAGGCAATTCAGCTAGCTTTTGGTGATAAACATCCTGCATGGTGCTAGGATTGAAATGTTAAAATGGTGGCATTCTCGCAGATTTTATTTGGTATTTGTCTTGGTAAAAGATTATGCAAAGTTGGCATGATTTCATGTAACCCTTGTCATCAATTGTGCATGGAAGTTGCACAAACTAAACATGCCTGTAGTCTCTTTTAACACTCTATTCTTAATAGTAAATTATTCTATCATTTAAAAGTTTAATAATAGACTTAAATGGAAAATCAACTCTGTCACTGCCTCATCTTTTGTTGACAGCACATGGTGGTCAGCTCAAAAACTAAGCCCTTCTGACCACTGTACACTTCTCCCCAAAGCCATGTACTCCTTTCCTTTCCTTTTACAATATTGAAAAACCGGTATACTGTATGGAAGTTGCACAAACTAAACATGCCTGTAGTCTCTTTTTACACTCTATTCTTAATAGTAAATTATTCTATCATTTAAAAGTTTAATCATAGACTTAAATGGAAAATAAACTCTGTCACTGCCTCATCTTTTGTTGACAGCACATGGTGGTCAGCTCAAAAACTAAGCTCTTCTGACCACTGCACACTTCTCCCCAAAGCCATGTACTCCTTTCCTTTCCTTTTACAATATTGAAAAACCGGTATACTGTATTTATTGTAATAAACCCCATGGGGGTCTATTTAAAGAAAAAAAAAACTTTATTAGGCGTTTATTAGAGAGACGCATTTATTTCACAAGTTTTAACCTCATAAGTATTTTAACCTCATAAAGATACCAAATATGTACACAATTCACACAAATGTTCACCACAGGCACAATACATCACCTTCTTAATATATGAACAACAATTAATAAAACATCTAAATATTAAACCTTGAGTTCTGGCATTTTATCTTCTCAAAAGGAGCAGGGCATTTATTGGATAGTAGGCATTTATTAGAATAAATATGGTACTATTTATTTGTATTAGTTACCAAGAAGTGTAAAGAGAGTATGACTTTAATTGACTTGACAACAAAATGATGACTTCTCTGTGGCTAACTTCAAAAAAGGTAAAACCGCATTTATAATGACCACAATTCTTACAAATTCTCTCAAGAGAGAAATTTATCTGGGCTTCTCATCTTACTCTACAGCAAGCGCATCACCAAGGCAGCCACCTACTTCAAGTCATAAAAAAGCACTGAATAACATTTAGTTCCACTTACATATTTTGTGTTTTGGGGTGTTCTTGAATGTCCTCAACTGATGTGAATGGTAATGAAGATTCTCCATACAGAAGCTCATCTTCATCGTCTACTGTCATGCTAAATGCAAAAGGATTACAACAGCAGACTTTTGTAAAAAGTAAACACATGAAAAACTAAATGACAGTCCTCATACACCATTTGAATGGAATTAGACCAGCATTGATAAAAAATGTTTTCTTAATTTCAGTCCACAAATTATTATCCAAAAATGATCACAACTGACATAAATTTTATTCTTTAACTGCAACAAAGCATTCCTTTTTCCATAAAAAACAATTTCAATTTCACCCAATCAATTAACCAGTCGGTGAGTAAAAGTCCACTTACGTTTTGGGTGTTGTGGGTGTGGTAGGCTGTGGATGTGCTTCAGTACTGGATTGCTCAGACTTTTCTGTTGTAAACATTCCACTAACATCCCTGTAAGCACAACAGGCACACACCTTGCTTCCCTAGAAACAACCAGTAAACACAACATTTCACAAGTTTTTGTTCTTCTCATATTCTTTAAATAATTACCGGTTATAGGTGATTACAGGCAGTGGTTTGATGAAAAAGAAACCAGTTTGAAAATTTTAACCCAGTCAGAAGTTTACCTAGCACTGCTTATATTTGGTCCAACTTTGACCATATACAATAACTAAAACACATGGGGCTTTCACTCACTCATTTTTGGAAATGAATTATGAGAGCAGAGCAGTGGTATGTCATTGTGGTTCCAAAATAATCTTACTTGGTTTATTTGTGGTCTGGATATCTTCACTTTAGGTTCTGAACCTTGTAAGGTAAACTCCAGCAACAGAAGTGAACCATCTGTGGTCATCATTATGGCATAAGGATCACAAAGAGAACACCACACAATAGAGGACAGGCCAGCATCCAATGGAATGTGATACAGCTGAGTTACTGAAGCAAAATGTCCTCAAGTCAGTTTAACATTATGGGTTTTGATAAAAAGAACAAAAAACATGGTGTCACTCAGTATGTGCTTAATAGCTTTCCAGATTGTGCTGTTTCAGAAAGTATTGATCAGTAGTTTGAGGCATCAAAGCTAATAGGAAACTACAGTTGGCAGAGAGCTTCTGACATCGCATATTTCAAAGAAACACGAACTCAAGCCAAAAATTAATGGGTGCCCCAGCCAAAACTAACATAGGGTGATGAAACTTAAGATGATAAAATTTGGTCTTGAAAAACAAAGTAAACTGGCCAACCTAAAGAGATGCAGGAAACATATTACAAATTAACCCTTTGTCACAGCAAATAAAATATGGAATACAGTATTTATTAGAGCAATCAAATAATATATAATATTTAATTTGTCATTTGGCATTAACAAGGAGCTGACAGTAACTATTGCATTTTACCACACTTTAAAGTATAAGGCCTATCTGAAGTCATTTGTATCGCATTTCCACGAGACCCTCGTATTGAAAGTACCCATAACATCATGACTTGATCCAATAACCTACTTCTCACCTCCTTCCAATAACCGCACACCTTGGGGAGTAACCTGCAAAGGATCAACAGTCAAAACAACACTTTCATTCAAACTTAAAGAATATGCTGATCTTCAATTGCCATTATAACTTGCCTTGGCTATGTAAGTCTTGGGCTTATATAGCCAAGCAGAAGTGCTCTACCAGTTAGGGAGACTACATATCAAATCACACCAAATCAAATCAGATCTAATCAAATGTTCGTTTGTGAGGAGAGGGGAAACCGGAGTACCCCAAGAAAAACAACTTGAAGCACAGTAAACAACCAACAAACGCAGGCCACGTATGACACCAAGGTGAGTCTGGGACACGCTGGTGGAAGGTGAGCACTCTCCCCACTGTGCTAACCCTGCTCCCCAATGAAAAAATTTAAACCAGTTTGCTTTTAAGTCCCATTACTTCAGCTAACGGTAACATTCTAAAACAATGGGAAAAAACAAACTGGACCCAGCAAAAAAACACAACGTAGGTATTACTGTCACTTCACAGAGCAGATTATAAAACACCATATTTATCTGTATACAAGTCAACCCCATGTATGAGTTGACCCCCACTTTTGAACCCTAAAGCCAGGTTTTCTTCATTTCAATATTTCAAGGAAAATGATGTTATATTTCTTATGCACTTTTTATTCATATACTACTTGCTGGAATTGTACGAAATAATCCCCGGTTTTGCCTCAGCTGCACTTGTAAATAGCCAACTGAAATG
>BLFK01000871.1:1602328-1611912 GCA_014634185.1 Astreopora myriophthalma
CAGGCTGGCGAGATCATAGCAGACCTCTGTTTACCAGATTAGGTATACTGAATGTATTTCAAATTACTAAATTACAAATGGGTGAGCTTGTATACAAACATCAAAATAAACTTGCTTCCTGATATTTATGACTCCTATTTCACGAACATCGGAGAGGTCCACCGATATTGTACACGTTCAAGATCAAACAAAACTCTGTTTATAACTCGGCCAAGAACTATTTATGGAAAATTCAATGTTCGATTTGCTGCAGCCGATAATTGGAATAAAAATACCTTTACATACAAAAAATGCTTCCTCTCTCCAAAGCTTTAGAAATGAGCTTAAAGATTATCTGCTTACATCCGAGGCCTGAGAATGACTCCTGTTTAGCTGTAGTTGTACCGTGTCATTGTTCCGCTTTGTTTCACTTGTTTGTTTACTTTCTACCTCAAACGTATTGATTAATCTAATTATAGTCTATTTTATTTTATTTCTTGGTTTCCACAATGTAGTCTATCATGCCTGTATTGTATTAATGCTAGATCAGGAATGCAAACACTATTAACCCTCTGGGTTTTCGCTCGCAAACCCCTGCATTTCTGTATAAAATGTATTATTAATTTGTGTTGTTATATGTATGGCAATAAAGAAACCTATGAAACCTATGACGTGATGTGACCTTACCTTACATCACTTTACATTACGTTACTGTGGCTACCTTCTAGTAATTTCCTTAATTTTGTTGCTAGCATTAAATTTTCGTAATTGCGTTACACTCTTGGAATTTCGTCATTTTCCTGCTTATATATCACATGGCATGTCACTAGGGGATTGCATGTGTAGGGATAGTAGGGTTGTACATCCAGACAGTTCGTTGTTCTTTTTGTGATTAAAGACGAGCTACTAATTATAGTAACAAATACATTACATTACTTTACATTACCTTAATTACAATACGTCACTTTACATGACTTTACAGGACATGACATGACATGACAAGACGTCATAACATTACATTATGGTGTAATGCTGTTCTCCAAAAAGCCATCTTTGGGAGAAGAATAAACTATGCACATATGTGACCAGGTCCTGGAAAGAACATATTGAACTGGATGATTACTTACCATGCTGGAATCCTCTCTGCTCAATAACAGGAAAGAATGATGGCAGCTGTCAGCCTGTTCAAATGTTAATGAATTACTATATCATGTGATAGTCTGTTGTAAGAGTTTGGAAAAAAAAAACAAAAACGAAACAAAAACAAAACAAAGTTCATTCCAGAAAACATGTTTATTTGGTGCCATCATAAATAAAGGGAACAGGGAACGACAAAAGTCCAAAGACCTTGGTTGATAATAATTTTAGCCTTGAATGTTCGAAGGATTCGTTCCTTTGATAGAAAGGAAGGCAATATTCAACTGGTTAATGAAAGAAAATTCTGATGTTTTCCTGCAAGAAACATATAGTACTCCCAGAAGACATTATATACATATCGTTTCTAAAACAAAGGATGGACTGGCAAAGAAGCCAAAGCCCTTTGTTCCACATCTTCCATTACCATGTTGGCAATGACAGTGGAAATGGGAGAACCCATAGCCGTGCTAAAAACCTGTTGATAGTAGACACCATTATACACAAATTGCATTGTGATGAGGCAAAAAGACAGCAAATCAATCACATCAACCATGGACAAAGAAGTTCTGTCCCAAGGAAGTCTTTTCTTCCTGCAACTCTAATGGCAAAATCAACTGGGATTTTGGTGAAGGAAACAACAACAAAGGACACCAATTCTGTGCTAAGAGTTTTATCCCCTACGAAATATGCAAAATCACAACAGTTCTTGACAGTGTAATCAGTATTTCCAACACAGGTGACAAAATTTTCGTGAAATAACTCAAAGGAATTACTGTCTTATGGATTTTTGGCAAGGCATAAAACGGTGACACAAGCTGGCACTACAATATAACATTTTGTACATGGACTGACTTATCCTACCAGCTTTTTTCAAATCAGGTAATAGTGTTACTGGAGCACACTAGGCGAGTCACGATCCTGGAGAAGGAGAACTTTCAAATTATGAAGTTAACAAACATGAAGAAGATGAGCAGGGAAGATACATGATTTTACAGGTTCTCGTTCAGGATCAGCCCATTTGTTTTTGTTAATATAATCTTCTTTTTGAAGAAATTGAAAACTGATAGATCGAGTTGAAAGAAAATTGTGAAGTTGTTATTGGAGGTAATTTTAACATTTTCCTGGATGCCGATTTAGAT
Organism: Astreopora myriophthalma; assembly: GCA_014634185.1. Taxonomy (NCBI): domain Eukaryota; kingdom Metazoa; phylum Cnidaria; class Anthozoa; order Scleractinia; family Acroporidae; genus Astreopora; species Astreopora myriophthalma. The sequence continues at coordinate 1,604,584 of BLFK01000871.1, forward strand.
GGAAGGGGAGGCAAACCACAAATAAAGGAATCACGTAAAAAAAGATTGACGATCTTATGACCTAGTTGATATTTGGAGAATAAGAAAGCCAGATGCTAAGTGCTTCACATGGAGGCAAAGGAACCCAATAATACAGTGTCGTTTGGATTCTGGTTAATGTCATGCACAATCGAAGACGCAATATTGGTGGGAGGAAAAAAGGCTGGGATAAAATGTTGTTCAGGACCCGAATGCTGCCTTGCCACTGCGAGGCCAGTCATTAGGGCTAGGCTAGCATCAGCGAGTGGCAAACTGGCCATGCACGGAGCACAGCTGCCCTGAGCAGCGTGTACCTATGCCAAGCTCCTGGAAGGTTGGGCCAGCAAGGGGAAGTGGGTGTGCCACCATTTCTCACCCAAGTTAGGGCAACCCAGGCATCACTTCAGTGTGGGACTGAAGGGTTGGCGCCGCAACACTTATCGATCCCAAACCATTTTTAAATAGAAATGACACAATGATAAATATGACAAAAAAAGGCATATTATATATAAGTAGGAAAGAACTACCTTATTAAAGATACCAAGGGAATAACCCTATTAGATCACACGAGGAGGGTGGGAGGGGGGAAAAAGACTTGCTTAGCAGTTGGGAATGCAAAGGGGAATACTCAGTGCAAGACATTGCATATTTTGATTGGCTGGCATGATTGTTTGTTTGTGTCAACAAAAAGAATCTAATTGGTTCAAACAGAGGTGAGAAAACACATGTTGATCAGGCGTGTAAGCAAAACAAACAGTTGGCACAATCACCGGCGCAATCGGTATTGTACAAAGGTCAATTGAGCTAGACATTAACTACAGTTTATGCTCTAGCAGAAACAGCCACAAATTAGTAGTGTTCAAGAAGAGGTAGAGATTGTAGACATTATCCCAGCATTAAGAACAGATCACACTCCTATTACTATGAATATACATGGGATTGAGGAAATGGGAAGAAATCCTTCATTCTGGAAGTTCAAATCCAGTCTTTTAGAGGATGATGAACACATCTCTTTAATAAATGAGAAATACAGTATTTCGCTGGAAGAAGGAAAAGAGTTTCAAGACCCAAGAATTTGTGGGACTTTATTAAGTACAAGGTCCATTGAGAAACTATTATTTATAGCAAACAAAAGGCTAGAAATAGAAAGGAGAAAATGTTCGACTTAGAGAGGAAGCTTAATGAATGCACTGCAAAGTGCAATGAACAACCCTCTCAAAAAAATTTAAATGGTTTGGAAATTTTACAAACCAAATATGAGAGTCATTCGGAATATATAGCGCAAGGAGCAATTATATGCTCAAGAGCAATTTGCTATGAATTTGGATGGAAAAGTAACAAGTATTTCTCAAATGTAGAAAACTGCAGAAAGAAAAAAAAGTAGTATTCGAAAGTTGATCAGGTCTAATGGTGTGTGTATAACAGATCCATCACAAATAATGACTGAGATTCATAACTTCTATTTAAATCTTTACAGTACAGATCTTTGTGTTCAGGGCAACGGCTTGACCGATAATTTAACTACTAAAAGGTTAATGGATGTAATATTTCATAAACGAGGGCGAGTGTTTCATCAGGGCTTCCAAACACGAGAAAACTGATGAAAGCACGAGGCCGAAGGCTGAGTGCTTTTATTGTTTTTGAGTGTTTGGAAATCCTGATGAAACACAAAGCCCGAGTTTATGAAATGGCTTCTCAAAAGGGCCTAATTTATTAACAATAAACGCAAAAACAGAAAGACCACATAAACAGTCAGTTTTTGTTTTCTTTTGTTTTGTTATTGAATGTGCATACTTGTTAGTCAGTGTCATGAAAGGTGTTGTGTTTTTTCACAACTTCGGCTTTCTAATTAAAAGCAGTCACACTTTGGCATCCTCATTTGCAATTTTGAGAAATTCAAGAAAGGACCAGACATAGGTCAAATGCCTTGCTAACATATGAGAAACCTAGTCTAGACCAGAGTGTTAAAGTGTCTAAACTAATTGGACCTTGCACATCTAGTAGCATAACGGAAACTTTGAGTACTAGCAGTGAACTTTTGGAAGGTGAAAGCAGTGTGCATGGAATTTTAAATCAGTTAAATTCTGGAATGTTCTTGAATTGCAACGTAAACGTTAATGTTAACTGCAAAGAATGATTACTGTAATTCTGGAAGATAATAAACATTTGTTCAAGTACTGCATTCTTTCGGAAATTGATTTCCAAACACACGTGTTTGGATATCCTAACACGTGTGTTTGGATATCTAATCATGCGTTTGGATCTGTTCTTTACCGGGTATCAAGATGCATACATGTGACCCAAACGAGGCAACACAATTGGTTAATTACCTCATGCACTATTAATGAGTTCAAGAAGATTTTGAAATTTTAAATTTCCATTACTTTCTAGGTTTTCCAGGAACTGTATGAACCCTGGATAAATAAAGCAGCAGGGAATGACTGTATAGTTTTACGTAGGCTTTTGGCATCTTTCAGAGAATTGTCTTGTCAAATTTTGACCATGCACAGGAACAAAACTCAAGGTCACAAACACGAGCCTGGATTACTGTGTTGGAGAAAAAGACAAATACAGACCTTTTATTAAAAATTGGAGACCCATTTCATGGATACATGTGGAAATAACAATTGTGTCAAATGTGGTTGGAAGAAGACTAGAGTTGATTTTACCCAAGCTCATACATTTCGATCAAAATGGGCTTATCAAGGGGAGATTGATACTAGACAGAGTTTGAACGATCAAAGATGTACTTGAGCTTACCAAAGTGACAGAGGGTTCAAGATTGCTCTTGGCAATAGACTCTGAAAAAGCATTCCACTCTTGAAGTCATTCCTCTGTATTTTTTCAGTTTCGGAAGATTGGATCAGGACCTTCTATACTAATGTAACAAGCCGTGTCTTAATTAATGGTTTTAGTACTAATCAATTGAATATTAGATGTGGGGTTAGCAATGATAAGGCAGAAATCGTTGCCATGTTTCTTTTTTCATGTTTCAATTAAAATTTTAGCAAACGTATTTGATTCTCATGCACACTCACAGATGAAAGAAAATTTCAATTTAGTTATTAGGTCTATCAAGGATTTATTGAATTTGTGGAAGTGAAGAGGGCTAACTCTAATAGGGAAAATACAAATTGTTAAGGCCTTTGTGGATGAAGCAAACTATAGCCCCTTGAAGAAATTATTGGACTATTTTCTTACTCCTCTTGGTGGTAAATTGATTTAAAGGTGTAATTATGATATTCAAGAGATGCCTGTTTACTTCCCTACTTTCTATAAAGTGTCTCTGTTATTGGTCTGCTTCAAATGCTTCTTCAGTAGTGATGGTGATATCGTGCATCAAGTGATATGGAATAATAAGAATATAACTGTTCAAAGGGTCTCACTCTTTGACAAAAACCTTTTTTCAAAAGGACTGACAATTGATGACCTTATTTCTCATGAAGGAGTCTTTCTAAAAGGGGTTAAAGTGTTAAATGTGAACCTTTCCCCAGTGTGACCCCTTGTTAACGCCAGATTTATAAACTTCTTACAGATATTCCACAATCTCCTCCATCATTTGCCAGGGACACTTTTTCGTTCAGGATCAAAAACTCTGAACTATCTTTGTCAAAGGTCTTTTCCAAACTATTGTATGTTTTTTTTTGAGGAAAAAAACAAACAAACAAAACAAACAAACAAACAAAGAAACAAAAAGAGTGTCACCCCAACAGCCTAAAAGAAGTTTCTGGAGAAATGTTTACAATTTCAGGCCAAATGGAAAGAAATATACTCAGGAGTTTCAATTAAATAACATAGTATTAACAAATGAAAAGTTGTTCGCCTTTGTGTAATTTTTGTAAAAGAGAGAGAATCCCTCAAGCAGTAATTTTTCTATTGCAATTTGACGAGGTCCTTCTCGGAATCTCTTTTCTCTTGCCTTAGTGAGAGTAGGATTGTACAACATTTAGCATTGTTGGATATTCTGTTTGGGTTTTTCAATATGGGAGATGACTATTATTTTAAATTACCTGATTCTGGTAGCTAAATTTTCATTTATAAATGTTAGTTGAATGATACACATCCATCTGTGGACGTTTACAAGGACCAGGGCCATCCACCAGTTAGAGGAAAAAATTGAAAGTAGGCAGAACAAATTAACAAAATCTCTGAAGATTTTACGTCATGAGTACAGTCAAAAGTAATGATCAGTCACAAAAGTTGTTTCTTTCTAAGGCTTGGTCAATGAAATGTTTTTCTTTCCAGCTGAGTCTGCCAAAGAGGCAAGAAATTATCTTCTGTAGGGCAAGATATAAGTTTTCAGGCCTGCCACAACATTCAGTTGTTTATGTTGCGCCCTTAAGCCAGTTAACAGAATGTACCTGTAATTAAGGTCAGGGGGTTGTTTCCTTTTTTTGGAGCTGGGCTTGTCACTTTTATATATCTGTTAACTTTGGTGATGGTTGATTGTCAGTAAAGTGCTGTTGCATTGTTGTGTGGCAAACAAATGGTATTCAGTGTGTAAGAACTGTTGCATTGTCTTCTCTGCATTGCTCACCTGGTCACCTGACAGCACTGTCCACATGTCCACACAACCTGGCAATTCAAATGTTGTTACAACCTGAGGCCTCACACTTCTCTACAAAACAACAATAAATGAAAAGAAATAAAGGACTTGTCTACAGAGAAGACACGATAGTGAACAAGTGGTTTAACTGACATATTGGTTCCCAGAGCCTGACATATCACTCTTCCCTGCTTTGTCTAAGCTTTATACATGTAACACACTTAAAACGTTTCCATTGTCTAAACAGAGTGCTTGTAAGAGCTGACTTTCTTGACAGTCCCTTTTTTGAGTGTCACATTTTTTAATACATTAACTGCCTTTGGGATCTTTTCTCCCATGCATCACCACTATATCACTAATTGTACTACCATGTTGAATCACATGACATTGTTGGGCCTGCTGACCAGTGGGACACTTTTTAAAAGAACCTAGATAAACGACCTAGCTCAGTGGGAGCTAACTGATGAAGGTTGTGGGACCAAAACGCATTAAACGATCCTTTTGGTATTGCATCATTCTCATTCATTGGCTCAGGAAGTGCACAAAACTGTCTATATATATCACAATCATTGAACAAATTTGAAAAAAAACAACAACAGGAAATTGAAAGAAAGAAGGAACTCCTCCAAGACAGTGAGATATCTTGGCAAAGGAAACTAAATGCTATACAAACAAATGGACTCAACAAAAGAACTGGCTAGAGTTTCTGGACTGTAATTAACCCTTGTGAAGTTCTGGGTACGCAATATGTTCATAACACATGTTACAGGGGTTGTCAGAACTCTGAGCCCAATCAATCAAGGCGACCTTCGAGTGTATGATGACTATTTACAATTTATGTACGATTCAAGGAGGGTTTTCTGAATTCACAAGATGTGATGGGATCTGACACACAAGCGCTGTGGGGTTCAGCTAGCAACGTTACCTTGCACTTTGACTCAAATAAGACGAGAACAGAAGTTTCAAAAAACAACATACACAAGTACATGCTATTTTTACTGCATAAATAAAAATGTGCACTCTGCCACGTTCAACACAAGTTCAAACAAAGGAAATATTCATTCACGGATTGCATCGGCGTAGAGCAATACATTGGTGTCCTTCTGGGACTTTCAGTGTCGTGCAATTACCATAAACCAGATTGTGCCCCACTATTTTATCTTACATCTTAATGAAATAGTTCTATCTTTATGCCATTGTTATTTTATATTTAGGGAAAGTTTGTAGATCTATGAAGTATGGATATCGCCAAAAATTGATCGCAAAATCTCTGAATTCTCGTAGCTTGTTGACATTTCAGAAATAAAATAAATCACAGATAATGGAAGAAGAGGGAGTCAAAACTAAGTGTTTGGGGGATGTCAAATTTAATTAGAAAGGCCTTCATACGTTAAGCAGTTTGCCCCATTCCACCCTCTCCACTGGCTCAGTCTGTAAAAGAGCACCACCGAGGCAAGACATTGTTCGATTGAGCTCAAGTTGTTGTTGTTGTTGTTTTTAAATTTGGAAGGCAAGCTTAAAGTGCATGCAACCTACCAAAGTGGAGTCAAGACTATCACGTGTAGACAAGAAAGGGGGGCCGCGCTAGCAGCACTGTAAAAAGAGATCGAAAAGTTGAAATGACAAGTGAAAACCCAGAAAGGGAACAAGTGCAAGCAATTCAAGCGATGGTGAACTAAAAACCCAGACAAAGTCAAGGAGCAAAAGAAGAGATGGTGGGAAAACACCCAACAAAAAACGAGAGATCAAAAGAGAGATGCAGTGAACAAGCAAGACACAAAGATGACACAGCCGCAACCCATTCCAGCACCAATGGTGCCAGTGAAAGAGGTCAACACAGACAAACCAAAACCCCAGCCTAACCAATCACCACCTGTACAAGTCGGGGTTGCCGAGACGGAGCCCTTGTCAGAGGATGTTATTGCTGTCAGTGGGGACCTAGCTGTGGGACACACGGAGGAAAACCTACCAACACCCCTGGAAGTGGTATGGAAACGGTGGTTCCACCTATAATGGCAATGAACCTAGAGTCTCAAGAGGAGGAGGAAGAGGGGGAGGAGAAGAAGAAAGTTGGGACTCGGAGATGGACACTGAGTCAGAGGACAAGGATTTCAGCAAATTGCGACTGACTTCAACATAACGCATTGGGTCTTGAATAAAGCGTTGAACTGGAAGGTTATTCTCCATTGTGCAAATTTATATATATATGTGACTGGATTATTAAAAACATGGCTACGCCGAAACTGCTGGCGAGTCAGAAATTCTCAAGTGTTTTTCTGCTTCTTGTTTGCAATAGCTCGCCCAGGAATACACAGTGACCCCCCTCCCCCCCGGCTACCTCGTCTGTCACCTGTGTTCAGCTCACAGTCAACTAGTCATTGCTGTCATATTAGACACGCTCAAATTAGCATATGATTTGCATATGGCCATGCGCAGTTACCATGTATTCGCGCGGAATTTTTCTCTACATTAAAAACGAGCCTATCCATTATTTCTGGTCCTTCGAGCCGGATTATTGCAGTATACAGTCCTCAAAGAATCGCCCAAAGCAAATGAACACACGATGTCCCGTGAGACGCTGATACATCAAAGGGGATTAACTAAGCGCAAGGTAACAAATCTTATTAAGAAGATCGACCAAGTAACTGAAAAGCCGGATAAGTCAGACTTCGATGTCGTCTGCGCCGAACAGTATTTAAATGAAATTCGCACTTTGGACGCCCAGTTTCAACAACAACATTTGGAAGCGAGCGCCTTGGTCGAAC
>BLFK01000871.1:1614631-1631829 GCA_014634185.1 Astreopora myriophthalma
TCCATCTGGGAAAATGGGGTCAAAGCTTGCAAACGTCATCTGAAGCGCATAGTTGGTGAAAGTAAACTGACCTTCGAAGAGATGGCAACTGTTCTGTGCCAAATCGAGGCTTGCCTCAACTCCAGACCTCTCTACACAGCACTTGACTCAAACGATGATGATGGAATTGCTCCACTCACCCCTGGTCACTTTCTAACCGGCAGACCACTTGAAGCACTGCCTGACCAAGTTTTAACTGCACCCATTTCAACGTTGAAGCGATGGCAACTTTGTCAAGCCTTGACACAGCATTTTTGGAAACGGTGGTCTACCGAATATCTCAATGCCCTTCAACGGTTCAATAAGTGGAGACGACCCAAACGAAGTCTTTGTGTTAATGACATTGTGCTCATAAAGGACAATCGCACTCCACCATGTCAGTGGCCCCTTGGGCGAATCATCAGAATCCATCCTGGACCAGACCAATTGGTCAGAGTGGTCACTGTCAAAACCAAGACCGGAACATTCGTCCGACCAATTGTGAAGTTATGCCTGCTAATCCCATCAGAGGATACCCAGTAAAGGAACTATGCGCAATTTAACGACTTAAGCAAATTGTTAGAAACGAGTGCTAGAACATTAAGAACCGCATAAGCCCAATGAACAAGTATTACGAACGTTAAGAATCAAATGAACTCAAGAAGCATTTCAAGTAACTTTATTAGAATTAACTCAAAGGGACATTTTCCAGGAAATTTGTCAGGATCAAGGACGTTTAATCTTTATGTTGATGCTATCAAGGCCGGTGGAATAGACACGCTCAAATTAGCATATGATTTGCATATGGCCATGCGCAGTTACCATGTATTCGCGCGGAATTTTTCTCTACATTAAAAACGAGCCTATCCACATATTGTCCCGTGGAAATAGTCACCACTTTCCACATACTCTCACTGTGGCTGAAATCGAAAACTACTAAGAGGCCTATATTTGCACACACAACACTACCTGCCTGAATTACCTGCTTTTTACCTGGCAACCCCAAAACACCAACCACCAGGTTGGCCTACGATTGCTCACAAGTTTCAGCCACAGCAGAGGCTTGAACACGGGCTCTGCCCGTGCTCAAGCGAAAAAGTTAGCAGGCATGTTCTTGCAAATTCAGTGAATCCAGAAAGTGTGAGGATCATTTCTTCAGTTCATTTCTAACCCCCACTTCACAATCATTTGATTCACTCATCATTCCTTTCATGGGAAAACATGCATGAGCCCAACAAATTGACCTGCTCTCGACTGTGTGGCTTCATAGCTCAGTTGGTAAGAGCACTGCACCTGCATCGCAGGGGCGTGGGTTTGTTTCATTTTGACCATTTCCCACAATAACTTTGTGTTAACAAAACTATCGTTTCCATATTCATTTCTAGTTGCTTTAATTTGATTAACATACTCAATGTCAGAATAATCATATATCACTTCCAGCAATTTTTTTCCTGAATAATCTTTTTTGTCCTTTTCCATGTCAAGTAGATTAAAGTCGTCACTGATTATCTCCTGACAACTGAAACAAAGTAGCTTATTAAAGACCGAGATGAAAAAGTTCAAAGGGGTTCGAAAAAGTCGTGTGTGATGAACCGTCCTTCTGGATCAGTGAATGTTCTTAAGATTTGAAAGCTAAAGTTGTTATAAAAGTGTAGTGACACCTGCCCTTGTATTGGAGGAGCAGCTGAATAAGGCTTGATAACCCCATTCAGCTCACTAATCCTGCATCTTGTCCTCCATACCCAGTGCACCCTACATGTGGCAATCATGCCACATGTGGGGGGTGATTGTGGGAGGGGGTGGCTGCCCTTGAATTGGGGGAGTTCGGGGGACCTCCCCCGGGAAAATTTTTAATTTGGAGGCTCTTTAAGACACATTTCAGCGTATTTTGGGCTACTGCATATTTTGCTCACCCTGGCCATCACTGTGAAGGGGCTTGCGTGTTACTTTGATCTGAAGAGCGTTACCATCCAGAGCTTCGCTCCTGGCAGGGTCTCCCTTCGCCGGCCGGTCTCCTGGGGAGGTTCCTGACGAAAGTAGACCCTTGGCATGTCGGCAAGCCTTTAAGGTGGCACCCCACCATCCTGACTACCCTGGAATGGGCTAACAACCCACTCAGAGGAACCCTTATTTGTTATGTCACTGACTAGAAGAAGAAACCACCAGACTGACCAACCCAACAACCGACGATGGAACGCCTCAGATGATCTAGTTTTAAATCTCTGCCAGAAAACATGTGTCGCCACCTGGAACGTACAGACTCTCCTCCACACTGGAGCCGCCACCTTGCTGTCCCGGGAGCTGACCCACTACAACACCAGCATTGCTGGTCTACGTGAGTCTTGGTGGCATGGCAATGGCAAGTTTGTTGCAGAAGAACACTGCTTCATCTGGAGCGGCCCTGAAGTACGGACAGGATTGCCTTGCCTAATCGCATCAGAAGATCGCTCCTCAGGTGGCATCCAATCAGTAACTGCCTACTCTCAGCACACTTTTTACATTGCTATGGCAAACTGACAGTCATCTTTGCTTACGCTCCCACTGATGTTTCTGATGACATAGATACGCACTTTTTTTCGACCATTTACACCAGACCATTGGACTTGCTCCTCCCCACAACATTATTCTTATCCTTACTGATGCGAATGCAACCATTTCCTCAACTTACCAAGACCTACAAGCCACTTCACCTCTGCCCTTGTCTATCAGAACCCCATTCGTAGATCAACGTACCAATGACAACGGTCAATGCCTTCTTCTCTGCCAATCTAACAACCTGCATATCACTGACACCTGGTTTCCACGGAAAAAACACATCCACCACTGGACATGGTACAGCCCTAACTGGCAGACCAAAAAGGCAATTGATCACATCGGTCGCGAAATAAGGAACACCTGGGTCTAAGACAGCTGAGAGTTAATTACATTCAACTGCCCCTTTGCTAAATCGCGGTACTATACCCTTTACAACACCTTTTAGTTTACTTACTCAAAAGGATAGCTTCATTCAAATATATCATGTTAATTTGCAACAGTACAATTTTAAATAGATGATTAAGTTGTTAATCACACAGCACCAAAACTTGAGGCTCTCACAAAGTTGGCTGATTACCTGAAGAACAGATAGTGCTCCATTTTTTCCATACCCAGAGCATGAAACAAGTTCCAAATCCAATTCCTGGCCACCGACAAACTGAAGAACAAAAAAGTGTTGGACTAGTGGTAAGTATTTCAACAGGCGGTAAGACTGCACGAGTTGTCCGTGTGTTTTCTTTTTCGAAAATTCAGACTGTCATCATAAAGTAAAGTAAAGTAAAGAACCTTTATTTATACAAGGCTTCAAGCTTAGTAAAAATTTAAATAAACAGTCCAACGTTAAAGTGCTACTACGATCAAATATCACTTTTAATTTTTCTTCACATTTTGAAAGTACTTGTGCCGAAAACTTGGTATGCAAGATTTTATGCGATTATTTCAAGAGGAAGACTATTTATTTTGACAGGAATTTTTTGATTTAACGGTCCGCCATTACTTGGGGCGGTTCTGACCGATAAGCCCTCAGAGAGTTGGATCAAGGAGAAAGTGACATAATTTACTCACTAGCTTCAAAATGCAGTGTGTGAATGCGGCTTAATTAGTATGCAGAACATGGATTGGACAATCTGAAAGCAAAAAGCTCAACGGCTGCATACTAAATAAGCCGCAATTACACACTCCACTTTTAAGCTGGTGAGTAAATGACATCACTTTCTCCTTGATCCAACTCTCTGAGGGCTTGAAAGAAATGAAATTATTATGAAGTGCGGTTTAGAAATCAACTGACAAAATGATCCTCACACTTGCTGGACAATTCAAGCAATTGTCTCATATGCACTTGAAAAATTCAAGTGACTCCAATGGGATTCGAACCCACGACCTCTGCGATGCCGGTGCAGTGCTCTTACCAACTGAGCTATGAAGCCACACAGTTGAGAGCAGGTCAATTTATTGGGCTCATGCGTGTTTTCCCATGAAAGGAATGAATGAAAGAAATGAAACGATTATGAAGTGCGGTTTAGAAATCAACTGACGAAATGATCCTCACACTTGCTGGACAATTTAAGCAATTCTCTGAGGGCTTATCGGTCGGAACCGCACCAAGTAATGGCAGACCGTTAAATCAAAAAATGCAGTAAAATAAACAGTCTTCCTCTAGAAATTACTGAAAAAAAATTCACCTGCTGAGCATTTGACACAAGTATTTTCGAAATGTGAAGAAAAACGAGAAGTGATTTTTTCATCATAGTAGCACTTTAAGAATCCCAACTGCAAGGAGATCAGAGAGGCAACCAGTTGGCTATATTTACAAGGAGTACTGGAGTTGATTTCGGGACCACCGAAGACAAATCCATTTTGTGGTCAGAGCGGGATTTGAAGCCCGAACATCCCCGTGCAAATCCAGCACTTTAACCACTGGGCCATGCTGCCTCTCCTTCAAAAGAACAAAATGACAGGGACTACCACATACCTCTTCCTGCAAACAACAGTGAACACATGTGAAGGAAAGAAAGATCACAATAAAAAGTAGTTAGAATAACAAGCAGGCTTGATTTACATCACTTATACCATAGTTAGTAGAGGGTGCCTGGTTTGCAAACCCGGCAAACTTCAAAGGACTGGGCTATCGTTTCGCGTTTAAGGTGGAGATGACAAGTCACGTGCACGACATGCAAACAAACATGGCAGCAATTTTTTTTTTGGTTCGGAGATAGTTTTGACACCATTTTCGAGATTATGGAGACTGAGGACAACGTCATCATGCACTTTAAAGATGCAGTAACTGAAGCACAGTAATTTTGTAAATAACCGATAATCTGAAGAAGATTGTCATGTGTAATAACAAAAGCATAGCAACCATTGAAAGTATATGGGGCACTGCAGAGTTTTACTTGAAAGTTTACAATGTTAGGGTGATCATGATCAGAAATTATGCTAATTTAAGCGTTGGTCGTTTCACTCTATCAAAGTCAAATCCAGAGGACTGCCTGACAGGTAGATCTACTGTCACCCAGTTAGTTTTGGTGCATCATGACTGTAGTATTTTTAGATTTCTCAAAAGCATTTTCTCTTGTTGATCATTCTCTCCTGCACAGTTGTCGCCAGGCATATGTATGAAGAACATTTGAGCTTTTGCGACTTATTATAAATCTAAAACAACACAAAACTTCACTATAATAAGCTACATTTTCTGATGTAATTCTCCACTATTGACGCGAACTTGAAAACTAGCTGAACACAGTCATAGTCACATGATCCCAAAAAAATTACACAATAACCTACTTCTTTGAAGTTTGCCAGGTTTTCAAACTAGTCTCCCTCCTAACTATGCTTATACCATGTAAGAGATAAGAAAACAAAAGAAACAAGAAGGCTGCACAATCTTTGGCAGTAAATGGGACTATTGTTATGAGGTGCACAATCACAAAGGGAAGGGTGGCAACAATAACCCTGCAATGCTATGAATAAGGGTGGCAGCTACAGATCCTGAACAATAACACACCAAGGAGTATGGGTGGCAGGAATGCACCCCACAGCATGTATCTACAAGTGGATATGAGCCTGCAGAGTGTGAAGCAAGCTAACAAACTAAGGCCCATCATGTGTAACAAAGCCTTACAAGACAACGCAGGATGCCAGATGAAACAACGGAGCTCTCAACTTGACTGAACTGATAACAACATAACATGGTATCAATACTGCAGGCTGGCAACAAAGCCAGCCCATGTAAACAAAGGCTGTGTTCATCAAGGTATGCACATTGCAATTTGATCTAACAGAGCTGTTGGCATAGTCCTTGTAGTGCAGTGTTCTATTTGATGGCAACCATCTGCTTATCCGTTGTGAAACAGATCTAAGATACACAGGGAGCATGCACAACACATAACAACATCCAGTACTGGTCAAAGGCAAGTTGACAGTCCATTGAAACTCAATTTCTGGTCCTCTTTTCCCGAAAACTTTGAGGATCTAGGCTCAAGTCGAGTTTCGAGATGTTCAAGGCCTTTCAAGAGATTATCGAGGGCTTTAGAGAAATTTTCGAGCTGAGTTTTACAAGTGTCTCAAAACTCAAAACTTGAGCCTCCAAACTCAATCCTTGATTCTTGAAAACACTGAGGATCGAGTTTCGAGTCGAGACTGTCAACTTACCTTTGACCAGCACTGCATACAGTAGTGTGGTCCAAGAAGTTAAATCTATTTTAAAAGTATAATAATATCCATTGATAGTGATCTCAGTAACTGTCTTCACACCACAGAATATATTATGCAAAACCTACAAAATCTTTTGACCCTGTTTATCACTTTATTGTAACACAATATAAAGACAAGGTTACCGAGAGAAATGCAGGCTCTCCCATATCAATGCATGTGCAGGGTCCAATGTTCAGCAAACTGTCACAAACCTTGTAAGATGAAACAAATCAACACATTGGAGGTTTTTTTGATTGTTTGTGATTATGTTTGCACACAACATTCATTTAATTGATGTTGTAAATCACAAACATGTGTTTGCTAAGAAAGAGACAGATAAGGCCATTACAATACAGGCCTTTTATGAATCCGGCTTTAAACCAATGTTTTCCAATGTTTGTCATATGACGACGTGCCAGAAAATTCAAATTGATTTTAATTTTCTGTAACAAAGCCAACCACATTCTCTAAATATCATGGTGTTGAACATACGGAAATGACTTTTCAAACCTAAACCCATTTCCCTTAATGCAGCACTACACCTACTATATAAAAACTATTTGTTGAATTGATAAAAGGACCTTAATTTCTGATTCCAAAAATTAATGAAAATCATTGCTCAACTTGAATCACTCATAGGCCCCCTCCCCCCTTTCACTTGCAACCCCTCAAATTTCAATGAACCCTCCAAATGCATCAACTCGGCAAGTTCTTTTAGCTGAGCCCCCCCCCCCCCCAAAAAAAAAAACCCTTCCCCGATGTTTACTGGAATGACAGGTGAGTAATTTCAGGTAATTCCTGTTGTTTTGCTATATTTTGATTACAACAAACACGTTGCATGAGAACAGGAACTGATCTTCAGGGCCCGGTTGTTCGAAAGGCGATTAACGCTAACCCTCGATTAAAAAGTAACCGACGTTTTAATTTCGCCCTCTGAAAACACTTTCAAAAAGTGGTTTTGGACTAAAGCGGAAGAAAAGTGTGAGTCACAAGCGACAAGCAAAAATCTTTCGGGAAAATCTTTCTGAATTGGTAAATAAACTGGAATCAAAGTTCACTTTAACCCTGGGTTAGCTTAATCAGGTTTTGAACAACTGGGCCCAGGTCAATAGCTGACTTTGATCACGAGGCTGCATCTTCTAGTGACATCTCATCTACACACTTGTGATATTAGAACATCAATCACCAAGGTCATTGTATTCAAGATTGTAAAAACTTCAGTCAATATTGTTGCTTTTTTTTGGCTGTTAATCTTGTAAGAAATTTTCTTGCCTCTTTAGATAAATACATGTATGTTTACAAATACATCTACCTGTATGTTAAATGGTTGGTTGACTTGACAGAGGATAATTACAAATTGTCGACCATATACATGCTGCCTACCTATTTTTAATATTGTGGTGATAGGTAATTTTTATTGGTCTGTTATAAAAATTATGAAAAGGCACAAACTTCAAAGGTATAAGATGTCAGCTTGACTCCAGACTGTTCTTCCTTTCCATAGACCTCCAACTCGTCAAGGTCATCTTTGCAAAAAACAACAAGTAACCAACGTACATGTGATCCATTCCACCAAAGGAAAAAAAACAGGCAAAAAGATAAATAAATGGATGGGCATTATATATCATAGCCCATTGACACATGAAGAGTTTTGCTACAATGCAAAGTACCGCTTTGACTAGTGTGCTAGAGTATTACACCTACAGGTACATGTACATTAGATTCAGATATTTTTCAATGAGATGTTCATAAACGCACAGACAAATTTTTCAAGTTGGTTGCATTTGTTCCTTCAACACAGTTTAAACATATCTGTATCTTATCCATGAAACCAAAACAATAATAAGTTTTTAATGATCATTAAGGTTTGCTAACCTAATGCATAGGTATAATCAGTGTCCAATCTTCTTCTCTTGGCCTGAGGTGGATCCATCTGCATGAAAAGAGATTAAACAGGTCATGCAAAAACACATAACAGAATTTGCAAATAGCATCAATATTCTTCACCAACTCCAGTTTGCATTCTACAGCACTGTTACTAATTTATCACAAATAAAATTGTAATGTCCATTGACAAACTGAAATCACAGCAGGTGTATTTCTTGACCTTTCCAAGCAGTTTACACTTAAGACCACCAAATTCTCTTTGATACACTTGAACATTATGGTGTTTATGGACTAGAATTGCAATGGATCAAAAGCTACTTTTCAAGTTGCATCCAATTTGTTCAGTTTAATTACACCCATTGCTCCAAACAAATAATTAGATGCAGTGTGCCACAGGCTTCAATACTAAGCCCTCTGCTTTTCATATTTTATGCCAATGATCTTCCCAAAGCGACCAGATTGCCGGAGCCTTTACTCTTTGCAGAAGATACGAGTACCACTCTAATTCAGATCCTGGTGTTGTTGTCTCAATAATGGATAGTGAACGGGCTAATGTTAGCTCATGAATGAAATGAAACACACTTTCTGTCAACGCTGAGAAAACCAATTACATAATATTTATGCAACCGCAAACCACTCCATCTCGTATGATAATGTAGCCCCCAAACAAGCCACAGAAGTTGAGTTTTCAGACATGTGTATTGTTGAAGGTTTCACGTGGAAATTGCACATCCGTAACATTTGTAAGAAAATTTCCAAATCCAGATATACAGATATTAAATACCTTTATATTATATTAATTTATTATATGGCTACAATAGTGCACGCACTTTGATTGGCTGCTGAGCAGGCAAGATTTTCTTGTAATGACAGGCATTATGAAAATTTTTATATTTGCCCTAGATCTTGGAGTAATAAAGACAAAACTTGTCTCAATTTCAAAGAAACTGTTTCTTATGTCACTTCTGGTTTTGATTGCATGGCCAGGTTTGTTTCAGTTCAGTGAACGTGACCTCGAATGACCTCTTGAGCGCGAAAAAGGATATTAAAAAACGCTTCCCGTTTTTCTTTTCCAGCGCTGAAATGGCCGTATAATAAATAACTTATTAACCTCGTCCATTCGGTCATTACAGGTTAATCTCAGACCTCGGCCTTGATGTATTAACCTCACTATCGATTGGTCAATACCTCAAGGCCTCGGTCCGAGATTTCCCTGTAATGACCTCACTCTCGGTTAATAAGTGCTATTTATTTCATTTAACTTACTGCACTATAGTTTGGACTTATATTACTTATGTAACAAACTATCTTACATCACATTTTTATGAAGAAATGAATTACCTCTATTTGCACAACTGAACATCTTAGACATGAATTCCCTTTATAATAATAAAGGTCTTCATTAAAACACTCTAAACAGCAAATATGTTTAGTTACAATGATATAAATGAAGTCATACAGACAACTAATTAACTAACTAACTAACTAACTAACTAGAGAACAAGCATCTCTTTATGAAAGTTCTCTTGACATGCTCAGTTCTGACAAACGGGATAATATAGTTGTGACGCCTCTTACATAATGTAACCATAGTTCATTCCGGTGGCAGGTCATCTAAAGCTGTGGTTGAATTACTGTCAGTGATCTTGTTGCATAACTCCTTATCTTTCAGCGCAATAATATTTTCAATCAAAAAGAGCTCTTTACAGTAACCAAGCTTAAAAGCTCTTTTGAACAGCCTGTCAATATGACTTAAGTACTTATGATAATACGCACAGCCTCATACTTCCACAGGTTATGTAAATATACCGTAGGTAGAATAAGACTAATGAAAACAAGATGAAAATAATCTGATGGTAGTCCATAGAATTTACAAACACGTAACATGTATAGACGACTGCTAGCTTTCGATAGGATATTATCTAAAAGTAAATCCCGGTCACATGGATCGGACTGAAATGTTACACCTAGCAACTTTAGACTGGGTTTCCATTCTATAAAAGCCAGAGGAACTGGTAAAGCCTTAGTGGATTTGCGTTTAAGAAGCATCTCCCATGTTTTCTTGCAGTTTAGTTGCATGCAATTAACAGTTGTCCATTCAACAACTCATTGGACCTCATTAGCTGCTGGGTTACTATTTCTATCACCCGATTTTACAGGAACACTTAGAATTAAATCATCAGCAAATTTCACAAGCATATTTTGATTTGATGCAATGACCTTGGTGTCATTGACATGACAGAAAATAATATAGGGCCCAATATAGTCCTCTGGGGGACACCTCTATTGATATTTAAATAATCTGTAACAATGCCATCAACAACACCTCTTTGTTTTCTGTCTTGTAAAAAAACTAATAATTCAGTTGGTCACACACGATTTAATAAGAAAATGGTTTGAACCCAGGAGTAACATACCTTGTTTGAAAATGATCATCTGGGTGACTGGAGTCCTGAGAAGGACTGTTGTGGTTGACTGACGTTTCGACAACCTGTGCGGAAGCCATCTTCAGAGTCAAGTGATCGATTTAGTCAGTCGAAAATTCAAAAACCCTGGTAAGCGATTCGATTGGTCAATAAATGGAGTAGCCATTAGTAAACTCGTGATGATGTGTTTGGCTGTGAAGACGTGAGCGGTGATTGTTTGGTTATGTAAATAGAGTAGAAAAAAGGTAGTAAGTTGTATGATAAACATGCATAATGACCTACTGTTTTCGGTTGAGTAATCGTTTGTAAGGTGCGGGGAGAGGTTGGCAACGATTTAGGGTAGTTCGTTCTAAGTTAGTAAACCAGCTTTCGAGCATAATTTGTTGGTAGTAGTCGGTACTGTAGGTAACGCAGGTAGCAGAGTCCCAGTCCATAGTGTGGCTTGTTTTCAAGTGGTGTTCGGCGATGTTGTTGTTGAGGTCACCTATTTTAGTAGCTCGTGTGTGTTCGTTTAGTCGCGTGGTTAAGTTCCTGCCGGTCTCACCGATATAAGTGGCCTGGCAGTCAGAGCATTTGATCTTGTAAATGGCTCACGGTCTGTTTTCAGGTTCGGCTTTGTCCTTAACTTTAGTGAGTAAGCGTTGTAAAGTGAACATGGGTTTGTGTGCAACACGGATGTTGTAAGGTTGTAGTATGCGTGCTATGGTTTCGGAGGTGCCTCGTATGTAAGGTATTGTGGCTGTACTGGTGAATAAGTTGTTAGAGCTGTTGTTCTGTCTGACGTAAGTATTGCGTTGGATGAAGTCTGAGCAATACTTGTTCTTAACAAAAACAGTGTTCAAGTGCTTGATTTCGTTGGTCAAACTGCCGTGTGAGTCGCAAACAGTATGTGCTCTTCTCGTCAAGGTTTGTACAGTTGTCGCTTTTTGTGAAGTAGGATTGTAAGACGTTTCGTTGAGTAGTCTCTCAGTGTGTGTTCGTTTCCTGTAAACAGTGGTTCATAGGGTGTCGTTTTCGCGCGTTACCAAGCAGTCTAGAAAGGGTATCTTACCCTTCTCCTTGATCTCCTTGGTAAACTGTATGCTAGCATTCTGTTTGTTCAAGTGTTCGTGGAATTCGTCGATTTCGTTTTTGTGTACAGAAGTAATAGTATCGTAAACGTAATGTAGCCAGAAAGGGAGTGTTTCACTGTAAGTTGCTATGGCCTGTTCCTCGATGTTTTGCATGACTATCTCAGCCACAGCTGTTCGGTGCAGTTGTTTCGAATCGCTTACCAGGGTTTTTGAATTTTCGACTGACTAAAATCGATCGCTTGACTCTGAAGATGGCTTCCGCACGGGTTGTCCAAAGGTCAGTCAACAACAACAGTCCTTCTCGGGACTCCAGTCACCCAGATGATCATTTTCAATCGAGACACGGATTAATATCAAGTGTCTTTAACTTAGAGCAAAGAATATCATAAAGTACCGAATCAAAAGCTTTTCTAAAGTCAAAAGAAAAAATATTGACACTTAATGAAAGCCATAGTCATATTGTGGCCTTTACGGTACGTGAGCTGGTCAAGACCAATGACATTATTCAAATACTGTGATAATTCTTGTTGGTAGACAAGGTGTTCAAAAACTCTCATTATTACATTACTCAACGAAGTGACCCGCAACTGTGTGCAATTTTTAAAGTTGGGCTCTTTAGGCAAGGGAATTATGTCAGCCAGCTTCCACAGATCAGGCACGGTGTGGTTTTGCAAAGAACAGTTAAAGATGTGGGTAACAACAGGGGCAAGGTCACAGGCAAACTCTTTCCAAATCCCATACAGGATTTCATCTGGACCCGACGCAGTTCTTTTTAATTTAAGGAGACTCTTGATAACAAAGGGAACAGTTAAAGCAGGAATCTTACTCGATTCCAGAATAACGACATATGGGTGGCTTTATAAGAGGGATCGGTGTTAATGGTACAGAAGAACTTGTTGATCTCATTCGGAGAAGTAATTAAACTTACTGGGGTGTTGGAAGACTTCCTGCCTGTTAGGGAATAGACTTTTGACCACCAAAACTTTGATCCTGTACCGTGTTTCTCGAAATTCCCTTTAGCGGCCTGAACTTGACTATCTCTGATCAACTTGTTAATTTTTTTCCTGAAGAGGTTGAATTTCAATCAAACGGGAAGTATCCTTGCTATTGCGCAGAATCAATTTTGGTTGTTGCTCTAGTAAGTGTTTAATTAAAGGAGAAAAGAACAGAGGGTCCCTGTCAGACACTTGCACTGATATACCTGGGAAACACTTCTCAAACATGAAGTTGATGTTAGTAGAAAGAAGATCGAGTTTTCCTTTCACATCTTTGCACTGATAAACATTATCCCAATTATGACACTTCAACAAGATAGTTATCCATTTCCAGTTTACGATGATCACGTACATCTCTAAGCATCACAGTTTTCCTTTCAGCCTTAAGTGGGGTTCTGGGATGTACCAGAACCACAGAGTGGTCAGATCGAACAAGTCATTGAGTGACTGATACTCTTCTCCAAAATCCAATATGTTGTCCTTTGAAATTATTTTTTTCACACCATCAATTATTATATTCACTTTTTAAAATTAATTATTATTCTTGACCTATAGTCAAATTCATAATTATGACACCAGAGCCACAGCTCACTTTCAGCCTCATGCCTGCCAAACAAATATCAAATGGTTTACCATACTTTACCAAGAGCCAATCTTGTGGTATGCTTTACCACTTTCGATTACCTCTTCGATACTCTAAGTTTATCTTCCTTGAAAAGAAAGTTTTCAATTTCCTCAATAAACAGGTACAAGAAATAATAAAACAAATGATAATAATAAATCATTAAAAGAGAAATCAAATGGAAAGGAAGATGAAAAACAAACAATGAAGTAATCAAGCTGAGAAATAAATGATTAAACAGTACAGGCCTTTACATGTAGGTTTGTTGAGGTCTCCTCACAACCTTTTGCATTCATGTTAAGTATGCATTACATATTGTAACTATATGTGGTAAATAAATAAAGATTTGCAGATCTTAAAGATGAAAAGACACTCAACACAGTAACATATCAATTTTTACAAATAAAAAATTGCTGTTGCCACAACTAGCTCCGGTCCCTCTAATGTTACACAAAACAAAAAAATGAAAACCTGTAGTAGATGGTATCACAACAACCAACTTGGCTTGACACAGACCTTGGATTAACACTTACCCCAGGTGAAAACAGATCAAGCTCTGCACCTGATACAAAGAATTTCATCATAAACATATCAGAGAACCTCATTAACTCATAGATATGATTTATCTGGCTCATTTATGGAAGTAGAAATTACAAAAATAAAATAAACATCAGACATTCCCAAATACTTAATCTGTTATGGAATTAATATGACTTCAAATTTAATCATTGACAGTTATGGGAGGGTTGTATCATCTTTTCATCCTTTGACATCAATTGATCCTCCACCTTGGCATATTCCTTCAATTTGAAATGAATTACCATAAACATCAGTGCATAAGCTGCACTTTTTCTCCAAAAACAATAGCTCTCAATAGGCCATTTCCGAGTTGAAGTCGGCCTCTTTTTCAAAGCGAGTCTAAGTGCGAAAGTTTTGTGATGGTAATCAGTTTTACTTTGCATATGAATAAAAACTCATTTTAATAAGAAAGACTTTGCACTTAGACTCGCTTTGAAAAAGAGGCTGAAGTCAACTCGGAAATGGCCTATTGGTGGTGCTGCTTACCCACGAGAACACCAGATGAATGCACCTCATCTCCAGTTTTCTATATTCCTAGTACTTCCCAGGTTACTTAAGCTACATTTGTAAGTGTATTTGAAGAGTAGCCAGGATTGCTGACCCAATCTTCAATTGAGTTGTATGCCTTGGTAATGAAAGTTCGCACGACCACTGATAATGCGACAATGTGATAATACAGTTTCAAAAAATAAAATTTTGATGCATAGGACTGTCTTCATTTAGTGCATTATTTTACCACCAATAAAAATGATTGTCAGTATGCTTGTTGAATTGGAGAACACCTGAAGGTTTCTGTCCCAAAGTGCAAACATTTTTTCTCTTGCAAAAACTTCTGTTTTGTTCATCGTTGTTGCAAATTGCAACGCTTGTTCTGATTGGCTAGTTTTATTTTGTGGCCAATGGTATCCACTGTAATATCAAGCTCAAAGTCACACACTCTCTTTTCGTGAAGACGACATTGTGGCAATACACTGAGGTCCTAATTTTGCATCTTGTGAACTCGGTACAGTTTGCCGATAAACATTTTGGTCTTGTTTTGGTGTCGTTTAACAATGCCGCCATGAACTGGGGCAAAGTTTTTGTGTAAACACATTTCAAGTGCAGATCAGTGTGATTGTATGCAATGGAACGTGTCCCTAGTTTGAAATGGTGTGGGATACTTCAAATCATCTCTGTCAATATCTGAGTGAAAAATACTGAAGTGCTGAGTCGACTAGAAGGTAACTCAATTGAAATGCTCTGAACTGCGAAATCTGTAGGAAAAGGTATTGTTTAGCATTTGCCTAACTGTGAATAATCGAACATATTTGAATCATGTCATTAACCAATCGCTGTCCTACTTGTTCCATTACATTTTGTAACACGGTCTTCATTTGAGTTTGTTTATTGCATCTTTTTAAGCAAGTTGCACATGCAGTGATGTAAATTTTTTTGTGGTTACAGCAGTTCTCGTGAGGAGTGCAGTTGTCAATTTCATGCATGCAGAGGAATACTTTTTGCTGGTCAGCTAATTTCTGTTCACATTTGCCCAGCAGTCTGAAATGGTTTTAATCAAATGAGGTTTGTAAGTTCAGTAGAACCCGAAATATAAATTATCGGATATTGTACATTCGGGCCCGGCTGACAATTTACGTAATTTCGACATTTGTTTACATTCTGTGGACAAATAACTCTTCACTAAAATCACTAATGTGGTTCATTAGTATTACAAGTAAAATTTTGGAAAACTGCATTGTATTATCTTTTCCAAGTTAAATACAAAAAAGGTATACATATTCAAAGTATAATATTATTTGAAGTATTTAGACTGCAAAGTTTCAATTGAGCAGAAGATTTTTCATGTTTCTGTTCACATTTGCCAAGCATGTGAGAAAAAACTGTAACATTTTAGCGAGCTCAAATTTATCTTTAAGTGCAATTTCGAACAAAGTTTGTATGTTCAGTAGCACCCAAGGTATACACTGTCGGATATTCTACATATAATTGGGTCGACTGTTTGTGTATTAAATATTGACATTTGTTTATATTATATTCTTTGGACAACCATAACTCTTCAATGAAATGGTTATTCATTTGCCGTATTACGTGTGCAAGCAATTTTTTTTTTACAACGAAAAAGTAAAACTGTGTTGTATGATCTTTCAGAAGATACTCCAATGTATTTTACACTTAACTCAGCTGTTAACTGAAGAAAAAATGTTTTACCGTATGTTCAAACTGCTCACATTGTGGTATTCCAATCTGTCACCTTGAACTTGAAGCATTTTCATTTGATTTCAAAACACCACTTAGGGCTACATTGGTAAATATTTTCATTGTTGATTTTGGAACCCCCAAAATCTCCAATTACCGTACAGTAATATTGTATTCTTGGCCTGCTATCTATTAGGGGTTTCATCCTCACTACACTGATTCATTTGCCTTTTTACAACCAGACCCACCCCAGTGAATGCCTGCCTTCACAGTGACTTAAGGTTGTGCATCTGCGTCAACACCTCCTGGCGTCTTCTCTGTGAGAGAGGTTTAAATGCCAGTGCTTACAGGAGTTTCTATTTCTAGGTATTAAACCCACCAGGGTAAGAGGTTGCTAAATGTGATAGACATACCTGTATCTTGAGCTTTTTCAGTATACTTCACAAGTAATGAGTTGCCAAGGCGAGATCCAAGAAACAGATACCCGTCACCACATTCGCATACCTAAAACAAACACAACTACTTTTAGAGCCAAGTTCACTTTATTGTGTCCCTGGTACAATGTACTTGTCAAGGCTTGTGTAGACAAATTTGCTCTTAATTGTTTACTGAATTAAGTGTCACAAACACTGCATTTCAAGTTCACTGAATATGCATTGCATGGTATCTCAACGAAAAATAAATTTTAAGTACTGGAAGCTTACACATGAAGTAAGAACACTTGCTGCCGCTTTGTCAAAATTGAAGCTCCGTACACTTCTCACTCCATCAGCGACAAGGGTGACCACATAACTTAAGAGCAAAACAAAAAAACTCATTCATATGGTGTGGCGAGTGTTTGGATCTTCATAAACTTCAATAGCACAATTAAAATCAAAATTGGAACTTAAGAGTACAGTACCCATCAAAAGTTGACAGTCTCTTTCGAGCCTAGATTCTCAACTTGATTCACGATAGTCAAGTCCTGCGACTAAGCCATCGAGAATCAAATTTAGGATCTCGTCTAGCAAGATCAAAGATAATGAGCTTTTTTCTTGACTGATTACATGATAAACACCAAAGTAAGAATAATTTCGCTCAAAGTTTAAATCCGTAATGTTTTCTCCTCCAAGAACCAATAAATACTTGTATTCCCTGCAGGAGTTTATCTGTGCTTTGCATGCTTCCCCCCCCCCCC
>BLFK01000871.1:1631839-1646839 GCA_014634185.1 Astreopora myriophthalma
CCCCCCCCCCCCCGTGTATCTTAGGACGAAACTCGATACGTGTCGATGTCAATAGCTGGTTACACGTACCTATCTGCTTAACCTTAGCTCTTGATGGTGCTCATTCACACATGATGTAACTTTATTGCGTTGAATCATGCTTTTCTCAACCATTCCATTTCGTTGGAATAAATTTAACAGTGCAACTTCACCAACCCAGAAGTGCGTGTGAACCAGCAATGTTCTGAAGGATTCGAAATCACCGATGACTATCACTCTATAATAAATAATAGTCAACAGCGATTGCAGAATCCTTCAAAACACAATGCTTCTGACACAGAAGTTCAACAAAACATGACAGACAAGGTAATTTAACATTTGTTTAACATTGATCCATACACACATTTGGCAAGAGGTCACTATAGGACGAAGCTTTTGGTAAATCTCATACAATTACCATAAAATTATCAACAGTTTCACACAGATTGTCTGGGCTCCCTGTGGTGTCACACAAGGTGAAAATTCGAAAATTCATGATGCTGTATTTTCAAAACGAAAAATGCTACGGGGCCTAAATATGGGAAAAATATTTACTTCTACGTAATTTTCCATCTGGTGTAGATTAAAAATTCAGAAAACCATGCGGCTTTGATTTTAGAATTTCATGACGTCACATAAAAACAATCTATTGCGGCCCACAATGTTGGCTCAGCCAGGAATTACACACAAGATACACTTAATCAGTAACTACAAGTAGGCTGACCAACCCACAGTCAACACTTAAGGACAAAGAACAAAAATAAAAATACTTGTGTGTCATCTTACATTTCACCTCCTTTGAGAGAGAAGACAAGTTTGTCTGATGATATGAAAGTAGCCTGTGCTCCATCAAGAGTGATGACCACACCTTCCTGAGGTCCTGCAGAATGCACGTAACAAAATTTTAAACAACGATGACCAGAGATCAATTAAAGATAGCTACTTCTGTAATTGGCATAATTTTTTATTGGTGTAAGACGTGAAAGACCAACATCAGTACAAGAATCAATGCATTTCCTCTTACGCAGTTTACAGTTCCCATTGTACCCTCTACAAAAATAATAAGACTGTTGTGTCTTATAGGATGACCTCCTACCATGTATAACTTCTGTGATTCTTTTGGAGTAATGAGACTACATCAGCCCTGCATGCTTTCTGGGATTGTTTTACTTTTAGAAAATCACCTCAGTTTAACATTATCTACACTACTTGGAATCAAGATAATGAATGAATACAATATTTCCCTACAGTGAAGAAAATTTTGTTTAAGTACCATTACTACTAACCAACACATAAATTTATTAACACAGATACAGTCTAAGTTGCAAATAATAGTCTCACACTCTCACAGTCAATAACAATTATTTTATACAGCTGTAGTTTTTGTTGAAAAGTTGTAGACACTGTGTGTTTGCTCTTACGGAGAGGGAAGTCTGTACTGTGATCAGCAATGCTGTTTAATGAGACTCCATAGGGAGGGACACTTTGATTCAGGTACATCAAAGAGTTTGTAGCACAAACCAAAACTCCACCTGCCCAGCAAACAAACACAATGACTTAAGAAATTGTCTGTTACATCAAACACTAACTTGCCTAATATGAGATTCAAAAGAAAAAGCTCATTAACATGTTCTGAAACTTTCATTCTGCTCACAAAAAAAGCAATAACAATGGCTTTGAAATTTCATCGAATATCCCAAGAATGTTCAGTAGCATAAAAAATTCTTTCATTCACCACAAGAAAGAAAAACATGTTGCAAAATGCATTAAAATTTACTCTAATTCTTCTGCAAAGCAAGTAAAAACGTACTGTGTGGACGATTGCATCACCGTTTACTTACTGTAGAACCCATACAAGAATTTTCATTTAGTGGTTTTACATTTGTAATGTGATAACAATAACAATAATAACAATTATTATAACAGCAACAAGTCTCAAATGGCTTGCGTCACAAAAGGACACTGTAAAATCAGTTGTTATTAATAATCAAATTGCATGTAAAGATGTAACACTGCATTTGTCTTCTGGTACACATATTCATCCAGTTCAGGTCTGAAAGTGACCAATGTCCATTGATACTCGACATACCTATTGGCTTGGGAACAGCAAGAACTTGACTACAGTCGAATGGTAGATTATTTAAAGACCAAACAACTGGATGAGTTCGCTGTGATAAGTTTAAAGACACAGCAATCAAGGCACAGGTGTCATGGCGCATGGCTAAACGACTAGGAAATAACAGAACAATCTTTTTGTTAGGAATTGTGGACTGCATAAATAAATCTAACAATTTTCATTACAATAGCATAATGATGCAAACAATTGGGCATGAATAAAGAAGATTTATCACTGTCATAAATTCATCACTTCAAATGAAAAAGTAGTTAAGCGGATGCCTGAGAAGGTAGTCGACGTCACAGCCCATGTATGATAACTATTACTAAACCAAGTTCTATTGTTGGCTTACCCTAGCCTCTCAAAGGTGCATTTGCAAGTCTAGCTGGTAAGAATGAGAGGGGAGAGGGAAGCTAAAGATAAGGCTAAAGATTAAGTGACAGTGCTGTATAACTCACCCAGGCCATGTTTGCAGGGGTTCATAAAGCAGCAGCAAGGTTGGTTCATAGTAACCATGAAGAAACTGAACATCGATTATATTACACAACTTATCATGAATATCTTTCAAGTTAATTGTGTAGCTTGGCAATAGAGGTGAACGATCTCCGCTGCAAGACAAAAAAAAGTAAAGGAAACCCTTTTAAGCCTTCTATCAACTTGGCCTTGTCTTAAGCCTCCTTAGATGGAAAAGAGGAAATGCAGTGTATTTAAGAGTCCAGAGGATATAACTTTGCAAAGGTCAGATTCAAACAGATACAGCAAAATACTTCATCAATATTAAGGTGTGTTAACCTTTAGTTTAACGAGGAATAATGTGGCAGCAATAAAAACTAAAATAGTTCACATCTGGACAGATCACTTGGTTTGATAGCAACTGTTTACTAATGTGTTAAGAATTCACCCAGCCCAGCCCAGCCCATTTCTGCTAACTGCTGAAAACTATGGTGTGTATGTACCTGGCCTCGGTTGTTCAAAAGGCGGAAAATGCTATCCACCAGATAAATCACTATCCACCAGATAAGTGCTTGCAAAACCACTTGAATTATCCAGTGGATAGCACTATCCACCCTTTGAACAACTGGGGCCTGGATTATCTCAATGATTGACAAGGACCTCGTGGTATAGTCAAAGGAAGTCCTATGACTATACCAGCGGTTTACTCTGTCTGTGATGCAGGCTAATTTATACTCCTCTCTAACAAAATACTCTGTTTGGTTTAAGGTTTTAAGTTCCTCTGCCAGTTATTTCTGGGGTTTCTGGACACACAACGCACTTCCACATGTAGTGGACTTTATTAATGTGTCGAGATCTCTAGCGCATAGCACTACTTGGTGACACAAAAATAAAATACCGTAAAGACTCGGAGATAAGCCGCACCTTTTTTCCATAAATTTGCGATCAAAATCGTAGGTGCGGCTTATCTGCGAGACCATTTGTGTCCAGTCTTCCATCGTCCGATATTATGCCTGGTTACACAGCTTCGCACAGTACATGCAAGAAAACAAATTTACACGCAAAATTCTATGGAAAAACTGCCTTGAATGGAGAAATACCTGTGAACAAATACCAGGATAATATCAATCATATGTCATAAGTGGTGGACAAGATGTTTATTCTACTAAAGAGCTAAAATTACGGGTAAGACTTTAAAGTATTTTTCGATCCAATGTTGGCGAGTTTGCCTTGGATTAAGACAGAACACTTCATGGTCTCGACTTTGGATTTCTTTCGAGTTTTTTTCATTAAAAACTTTTTTTCCAAAATTTGAGTTGCTAAACTCGGGGTGTGGCTTATCTGCGAGTGCGGCTTATCTGCGAGTCTTTACGGTAATGTAAGATAATAATACTAAAAATAGTAAAAGCTACAAAAGCTGAAAAGAAATCTAGAACCTATTTACAAATAAAATTTTACTTAATAACATAGTCTCAAAGTTAATTATTACAAAGCATACAGTTGCTGCAGCCATCACCAATTACGACAGTCAGGTCTGTTCTCCTAATTTTAGTCTTAAATCTGTGCAGACTATCTTCAGTGCGTAATTCTTTTGTAAGTTTCGACCAAAGGAAAGGGCCATAGTATCTTATCGAATGCTTTCCATTTTTAATCGTATCAAAACGAGGCATTATAAAATCAGAGTTTCTTAAAGAATATCTCCTATCACAGTTTGCTTTCAATGTAAAAAGTTCCTGTATTTGACATTATTTTTCAACTTGTCTTCAATACCAAAGTTAGAAGAGCACTGTGTGGACTTAACGTTACGCAAATGGTTTCTCTGATCAACTCTCTCAATTATTTTGCAAACATGGCCGATGAAGAAACCAGGTTAATTCCTGCTACACCGACTGCAGCCACTTTAAATTTACTAGCAGTAGACTTATGTACCCATCAGCTGCCTATTTTTCTATTATTGCAATTCATGAAGTACCTGTAGTTTGTGTAGTTCATTTAAGCACCTGTAGTTTGCACAGTACCTGTAGTTGGTGTAGTAACTCTAGTTATTGTAGTTCCCGTAGTTCATGTGGTACCAGCAGTTCTCGTAGTAACTGCGTGTACTACCTGTAATTTTTGTAGTACTTGTAGTTGGAGTAGTGCCCGTAGTTCATATATTAGCAAAGGCCGGTTACATAAACATTGCTCTTGTGACCAATCTTTATGTCCAATATCCGTCTTACATCTGAGGTTGTTAGGCCCCATCTACGCTTGACGTACGCCAGATATTGATGATGCTTCCAACAGCAAGACTTTCACAGATACTTATTAGGCAGATGTTCACATGCAACGTCCATTGCGGTACGTGTGAACTTTTGTTTTGCACAGGAGACATTTCCCTATGCCCTGAACAGCTGACTCACTCAGGGGCCACCACACTGTTTTTAAAAAAGAACTGAAACTCACCAGGCTCAAACCCTGCCAATAATGCCCTTGAGGTAATTGTGAAGAAGAGCTCCCCGAAAAACCTGTCGGCCGACAGATTACCGACAGATTACTAACAGGGTACCAACAGCTAACTGACAGGCTGTGAAAACATGTAGTAAACATGACCCAAAAACGATAATAATCCCGATAAACATCACCTACTTACCGATCGATGGCAAAAGGATTTCTTTCCGAGATGTTTATAGAAAGCTTATGAAATGCGTAGCGACAAAACAAAATACGACAACCAAAATAAAAACATGACTTTAAGAAATACGTAAAAAAATACGCTTATGACTTGACCACCAGAATAGAGAGGGATTGGGACTTAGTTTTACCTTTCCAATATGGCGCACAGAAATGTATAAGCTGCAGTTGCGTGAGTACTCTGGTTATTTTCAGTGTATCACACAGTTTGAATATTGTATAAAGCGAAAAAAGAGGAAAAACAGCGAGGTTAGTGTCAACATTGTACTGACATGTTACCGACAAGTTACCGACATCTTACCGACACATCACCAACTGTCGGCCGACTGGTAGTCTGTGTTTTGAGAAAAACCTGTCGACTGTTTGTCGGCCGACAAACAGTCAATAGTGGGCCAATAGTCGGCCGACAAACGGCTAACAGTCGACCGACAGGTTTTTCATGGAGATCTTCTTCACAATTACCGCCCTTGATAGTGTTGAACCCAATGAGTAGGTGTTCTATTTCAAAATTACTTTAAAATTTAGTTGTAAATCATAAC
Organism: Astreopora myriophthalma; assembly: GCA_014634185.1. Lineage (NCBI taxonomy): Eukaryota > Metazoa > Cnidaria > Anthozoa > Scleractinia > Acroporidae > Astreopora > Astreopora myriophthalma. The sequence goes on from BLFK01000871.1 coordinate 1,637,636, forward strand.
AGCATAGTATACACTTTGTGTGTTATTGTTCTTACACCAGCACAAATTGTGCAAATCTTTAAATAAACAAGCAGACTTTCCAACCTTCCCCAACCCTCGGCCAGTCCTAAATCTTGTCTTTTGTTTGTCAGACGAATGTAAACTGTACTGCACTGTACAAGCAACAAGAAAGGGTGACCACCAAAATTGGTTAATGTTACAGAAATAAACCCAAACTACACCTAATGCTATGCAAATAGGTTATAGTGTGTTAATCCATCATACTTGCATATGCTTAAATTAGCTTTACAAAGCTGTGTGGGGAGACTTTTCACCTTGCGAGTATGGATGTTTATTACATACAAATTAATAATGTATCATTTTAACCTTCCAGTAAATGCAGTATCGTGCTCTTCTAGCATGCCCTCTTGTCTGAATGGTAGAACTACAAGATGAGTTCCATAAATCAACATAACTGAACAACGTCTTTCAGGATCCACACGCACCATAGGAGGTCGGAAATACTCCTGATTACTTCCCTATGATACAAAAGAAATATTTATAGTCATCACCACCTGAATTAAATCATTACATTAGTTTTTTTATGGGTAAACTTCAACATAAAAAGCTTTCAAAGTGATAGCAAAATTACTGATCAAGAATACATGCAATGTGGTATATTTCAACTGCAGATATGTATCGCTAATGATAGCCAGGATTTTTTTCATGCTTCTTTGCAACTGCTTAAGTTGCTCAATTAACTGCAATCATCACCTTAAATTCAAATCAACACATAACATATTCTTGGTTTGCATGTGACATTATAAAGAACCTACAATTAAAAATTCAACCGTTTTTCAGAGTTTTTACTTTCATCACACAGAAGACATAATTTATTGAAAACATACATGCTTACACTGTACATTTTTTTTCCAGGTTGGTAGCATGCTTTGTTTTGAAAGTAGAGCAGCTTCAATTTCAGGTTTGTTTGTTTTGTGTTTTTTTTTTCACAGTGCATGACATACAATGTAAGATGGCTTCTGAGAGACATGTCATGTACATGTACATGGAAACAGCAATTTACTTTGTGTTTTTGATGTCTGAATAGCCAAAATGATAAGAGAAGAGTATAGGTGAATGTTTGCGAGCTCAGAAATGAGAAGGAAAAGTTTGGGGTGGCAAAAGTAAACTCTAGATGTTTCCACCTGCCACTTTAGTGTACTTCGGCTGGACACCAACATGGCATCTCCACACTAACTCCAACTGCTTAAGTTGCCCATTAACTGCGACGATCACCCTAACTTCAAATCATTTAACATGTACCGGCGCGGGTCCGTATGAAAAAACAACCCATTTGGTTTGAACAAGCGTGTTTATTTGACGTCTTGCTGAGCTCTTCGCTCACACCTTACACCTGTCAAACTGAATGACAGGGTGAAATTTTACACAAATGTAAGACAGGAAGACAGGAAAGACAAAAACGAAACACTTACGCCTTCCCGGGCTTGCAACATGGACCACATGGTCTAAAACTAAAACTGAACTAATTGCGCAAGCGCAAAAACTAACACGAGCATGAGTTGTCACGCAACGTGACATAGTAAGCCTGGCAGCGTGCTAGGGCCACTACATAACATCTGCAGTTCAAATACATGAAATTATATATTATCTACCATATTAAACTCTGTAATTTGTAACTTGCGTACAGGGTATCACAAAGCCTTGAGACTGACACGCTATTTAATGATAACTCTTCATGAATATCTCAATTTACTGAATTTGTTTATTGACTGGTAGGCGATTTTATTTTTTACTTGCATGACATGCAAACCTAGAATTCTCTATCTTACATTCACCCATTACAGGCTATGACATGGACTTGCAAGAGACCAGCTCACAGATGGCTTGACAGCTCAGTTGCTAGAGCAGTGTGCAGCACAATCGCACAGTCATGGGTTTGAGTCCCATTCGAGGATTGACTCTTGTCAGGCCTCTTTGCAACTGCGTAACTTCTTCCATTAACTCCGATGATCAAAACAAAATTACTAAATGAAAATGCAAAGGACTACGGTGTAGTTACCATATACACCAAAAATATTTGGTTGTAACAAGGCATGGTTAAGAATCCAAACAGCGGTTGTGTGCTATTGATACACTAGGACAGCTGTTGTTTGCAAGGCATTCATATTAACCCAAAAATTGACCAGTTTTAAAGGCAATTTCCTAAATTGATAGTCTACAAGCAGTTTGAGGTACAGGAGGTACACAGATGCACAGTTTGTCTCCTTGATTAATATAGAGCAACAGAAGGAGAGATCACATAGACATGCAATAAACAAAGAACAAGCATTTAAAACTGTATATATTTTGCCACAAAAATACCTCAAATCAGCATTAAAGGAAAGAACTTGATTGCACCCCCCCCCCAAAAAAAAAACAAAAAACAAAAAAGAAAACTGGAAACTAAACAGCTGAGTTCTAACGAGATTAAGTTACTTTATTTGGTTTGTAGTTGCAAAACAGTAACTAGCCACCCAAGCAGATGCAAATTAAAATTTGTCATAACTTGTTCCAATATGACCAACATCAGTTGATTCGATCCTAGCCTAGCATTATAATTATGTTTAGATGATATACCTGAAAACCTCACGGGCAGTAAGTTATGACACTGAAACTTGAAAAGCAGAGTACGAACTATCACCAGACCCATGAGCTTAATTAAGCCTAATTGACAGAATAAAGGACTGGAGTGTTTTTTAGAAAATGTATGTCTTTATTTCTACTGCCTTTTCTCTGCGCAACTATAATAGGTGTAAGACTTGTAACTGACGAGTTTCAACCAAGCCATAGGATAGGTAAGGAAAGGATACACTAAGGGATAAATATAATAATATGTCTATACTTGACAGAGTTCACTGATAAGTTGAAACAAACCTTAATCTTGTCATCTTCAAAGAAATGCAAACTTCTTGTCTTCAGGTCATGGGTACCAGGATCATAATCAACTATGGAGAGCTAACAAGATATTCAAATACATTTCAATATTTTTGGAGAACTTTTATCTAACATTATAGTAATAAACGGCCAGTGTATCAATAATTAATGTACCTTAGCATCTTTAAAGCTCATTAGCAGTGAGTCCCTTGTGTTTCCAGCTAACTTCACAGCTTGAAGACACTCTACATTGCCAAACAAAGAGTACTGGCTGAGTAGTTCTAACTTTCTCCTCTTGGTGTTACTTTCTGAAAGAAAAAAATGACAATATTAATATGCACTGCAAAGGTATATTTGAAGGGCTGCTCAAAGAAAGTAACTTTTGGGTGGTCTTTATGCCAATCAAAATTGCAGCAGAACTCCATGGAATAAATGCCACCAAAAGTCGCACACTGAAAATGATGCAGAAATGAGTGTTCAAACAGGATGAAAATACATCAGAAAAATGTTTTTCACTTCTTTTCATTGCCCTCATTTTTCACATACAGCATGGGATAGTGAACTCCATGATTTTAACTGCACTGATGTTCTTCTAACTTGTGTTTCACCACTTTTGCTCCAAACTTTTTCCCCAAAGCTGCCCTTGTAATCGAGGCAATGCCGCAAAGGCCTGCAAAGCCAGCGAGGGGAGCGCCGGTGATAATGCTAACGCCTGAGAGAGCAGCATGCAGGCAAAGCAGCTGAGGAGACCGCAGTGGCAGCAAGTCTACTGCCAATGTTCATACAGTGAGCATTGCTTTGAGCTTTTTTTGTATTTTTTAGCCACTTTCCTGTAGTGGGTTATTGTCCATCTGCTCATGAAGTTTGGTAATTTCCCCCAAGTGGAAGTTGTCTGGCTGGTGTTCAAGCACAGGGTAGATTGGTGGTGCACTCGGTATCAAGTTGTCAGAGGCCATCGTATATTATATGATTTCAATTACAACCTCAGCAGGAAAACTGTCAAAGTGGAAGGGATTCCCGTCAGGATCACAAATAGATTGTATCAATTTGTCCTCATAGGGCTCCTCACACACCAGGCAAAAGGTTCTTTTATTTGTGTTGTATTCAATGAAATCATAAGTACTGCCTGTCAAAGCAAAGGAGTGTAAAAAGTCAGAGGGGTTTTCATTGAGAAAGTTATTTTCCTTGTCAATCACAGTGAACGAAGGAAGAATGACTTTGGGTAATTTAGGTGGTGGACGAAGGTGGAGGGTCTGTTTTCCAGGCTTGAGGGAAGCCCAAGGTCAACAAACCCACCCTCAAACTAGACATTCTGCATGATTGGAGGAGGATTTTAAAAAATGATAGCACCACACCATTAGCTGTTTTGAGGATTTTCTTTCAAGGTGAACGAAAGTACAACCATTTTAAATAAGGCTGACATGTTTACACCAAAGCAGCAAGCCAAGGCAAGGGAAGTGTGTATCAAAGCACTTGCAAAGTTCAGGAATAATAACTATCCCAATGCTAACATAGCCCAGTTCACAGTGAGGGTTGATTTCAACCAAAACGGCAAAGAAATCCCCGAGGTGCTTTTCAACACATCCCCAGATTTGCAGCAGGATGTGTATGAGTCAAACCCAAAGTATCGGTCAGATGCAATGAAGAAAGTGCTAGGTGTGGGAAACTGGCCACCAAAGCTCTCACTAGCAAGGGGTGGGAGCAAACCAGTGCCAGCGGAGCATTTCACAGAACAGATGCAAGCACCAGACACAGCAGACATGCATGAAGTGAACAAAGCATTGTTGGTAATATTAGTAGTGGCATTTGCGGCATGGGCAGTGTGGAAGTGTTAGCATCTGCATTTTTGGAGGTCATTGAGCAGAACAGCAATGGTAGCAAGAACAAGAAACCAGGTGTGTTTGGTGAGGAATCAAGCTTGTAAATTTTTTGCCCAATGCGACAAGGCTATTAGCGAATTTTTTCAAGCCGTTTTTCATATAGTCCAGACCTTTGCTGCCGGCTGATTTCACAGCACCAAAGATGCCTCCCAATACAGTGCCAATGGCAACAAAGAAGGAAGCGATAGAAAACTCATTCCTTTTGGGAAAGTCCCGGAGGTGTTTAAGCAGGTTTTTTACGCTAGTACGTTCTTTGAGTTGCTCATTTGATCCTCGCAATCTTCAACCACTGTGTGCAATCCCTTATCAAAACCTTATTGCCTACTCATCGCCTACTTTGCTATCAGGATCTACTGGATCCATTTCAGGAAGGTGGCATTGTATATAAATATATATTATAATATAGTATCACATAGTATCATAATATATGCCGCACTTGTGATCAGGACACTGGCCTTGGTGTTTGATATTTCACTATCCGGAGGTCACACTGACAACCACCTTGTCCAAAACATTTCATGGGCTCTGGTCAACAGTATCGCCGTGAAGTTTGGCAGCGAGGTTCTCCAGCAGACAGACCGCTATGACCTCTACAAGATCTTTGAGGACCTCTTCCATTCAGCGGATGAGTGCGAGGACATGATAGAGGAGGGCATCCAGAGCACGAACCTCAACAAGCAGCACTCAGGAGCAACCAGTGGTGATGCAAGCAATACTAGTGATAAAGCACTGAAAGATCTCTACAGAACCCACTACCACATCAAGCTCGACCACCACATCCTCACAGACAATGGGGCCTTTCTCCCCCAGGTGCTTCACAAGCACCTTGTGTCTGAGTTGAAACTTGCTGACGCCAGAAATGTTGTTGAGGTGGGATCTCACACGGCTAAGCTTTTCTACAAGCTGGAAAACATACAGCTGGAGTATGAAACGTGTAGCTAGACCCTGGCCGCCAAAGTTAGAAGTGTCTATGCCAGCCACAAAGATTTCACCGATAACTATGTCAAACAAGAACCAGCATTCACATTTGACAAAAAACGAAAAAAACTGAAGCCTCTATGAAAATACATTGCGAACAATGCCCGAGTTGGTGGGCCCCACAATCAGAGCGTTGAAAGGTATACCGGTAATTATTTTGTTGTTGTTTTTTTTTACATGAACAACATCACGTTGGTCTAGATAAGAGTTTTGACAACCGTGCTAATGACATCCATGGTACTAGAACACCATTTTGCTGTCTGGATGACATTCATCTACCCCAACACCTCCCATAAACCTCTCTCCTCCACGTCCACACAGCACTTGATGGATATGGATACCTCTTTTTATAGAGTTGTACTTTGACCAGGTGATGGCTTTTTTTCCAAACCTTTGCCTTGGATAAAAGGCTCTCTCAAAAAGTGTTGCTTGGGGTCTGACTTTCTTCCCATAACAATTAATTTTTGCTTCACCCCTTGCACGGGTCTTTGCATGCCTTGTCAGGTTACAGGATTTTCTGAAACGGCCCCCACAATTTCCACATGTGTAAATGTTTGAGACTTTTTTAATGTCTGTGATAAGAAAAGCGTGTTCATCGTAGATGCCCACTGTCATTGTGGGTGTTCCAATTGGGTCATAGTTCTAACGTGAGTATATCAACTCAAAAACAACTTCATTGACCTCATAGACCGCAATTCCTTGTTGGAAATGTTTTTCAAGTAACTGAAAATCTTCAGGTTTCACACTTGCCTTTGCCATCAAAAAGCTGATTGCCAACTCTCTGGTGCTGTGTTGCTTATGGGCTCCTCTCTGAACCACGATGGTTCACCCCGAAGCTCAGATAATTCCCTCAAAAAAAAAAAGGCTAGATCACCTTTGGCATTGCCTTCTAGATAAAGGTACTGAAGAGCTGCATCCAAGACACCGTGAGGTTGAGCATCAGCCATTCTTCCGTATATACTAGATCTATATTGATACAATCAAGGGGCACCACTGTGCTGACAGTGGGTATTTATAGTTAAAGGAAGTATAAGAGTCCAAAGAAGCACCAGTTTTAGGACATTGCCGAACGCAAGTGAGGTGAGGTCTTTAAACGTTTTTTTCCCCCTGATTCCCCCTATAGTACTCAAAGTAAAAGAAAATGATAAAGTACATGAGAATCATACTTCAACTTCATTAATCAATAAATAAGCACACTTCAGATAACTGTAAAAGACAACAAAGAATGCACTAGCACTGCACAATACGCATTCCTTCTAAATCATGCTTGCAAATTACGAGTTTATTCCTGCACAACAGCTCTCAAGGATTGCCGCATATCAAAAACCAAAATTGACACAAAGAATATCTTTTGACGCAGAGACACCATTTCTTTACTTTTTTTGCATTCTGCAAACAAGTTTACATACAGTAGCTAACTGCCATTACCACATCACAAACCTGTTATCTTGTCTGATGATGCTGATCCTGAAGTGCTGTGCTATAAAATAAGCAATCAGTCAGGCATTAAAAAACTGCATCATTCTCCCATTAGTCTACAATAGTTGATAATTTTATAGCTTAGACTATATATACCATAAAAGCTTGTGTATGAGCCACACGTTTTTGATGAATGTGTAAAAAATTGATGTTAAATCAGGGGTGCAGCTTATCTTCGGGACAACTTGGAACACAAGTACTAATTGTCCAGATCATGGTGATGATGAGTATGCAAATACATAGAATAAACAAAACAAAGCAAATGCTTGTGATTTAGGTTCTTCAACAGCAAGTCTTGTTCTCTAAGATGTCTTGCAATTGCTGAATTTTCGGTTGACTAGAACGGCTAAACTCCAAGCAACAAGAACCTCCATTCCCCCCACGAACAGAGTCACAATGGTTCCTTGGGCCAGTTACTGCCTATAATCTTTCCATGTGCAAGACAATACCACAAGATTTGCAATAACAAATGATATTTCTAGGTTTTCTGCGAATTCTTTAATTTCACTACATTTTTTTTTGTTCCATGTTGCATGCCACAGTTGCATAAATGTATTTTCACATTACACAGGTTTTCTGGCTGTGTGTGATTTGCACACTTCTGTGTCCATCTCTTTGTTATTTACAGTTTCATTGTTTCAGATCGGTATACAGTGTATAAGAATGTTTCAGAATTCATTCTCCCTCTTCTCTCTCACAAGTTTATCAACGTCTTTTAATCCTGCTGTCCAATTTGGAAAAGTCAAAGCGCACTAATCCTAGTAAATATCCTTGTGATTATGAACCTCCTCTCCCCAGTGTGGTCTCAGAGAACTTTGGTGACTCAGCACCTGCTGAATCTCACTGTGACTTTCAATCTTCGACAACGGTTGTCGAAGAGGCAAATTGGGTCCTTGTTCAGCAGGTTTTTTGACTCGTTTAAATCTTATTTGAACACTCAGAGAAGGGAAAACAAATTGATTTGATGAACAAGATTGTGGATGCATTGAAATTCAAAGGTAACCAAAAGCAAGTCAAGCTTAATGCTCATTTGGATTCTATTATGGACCAAATCCAAAGCACTTCTAATACAGTAAATATAGCTGAAGTTGACAAACTAGTCACCAAAGATAAAACCCTTACTCACAAGAGGCAAAAACTTATTAAGAATAGTGGTAATAGAGTATGAGTCTCACCACCTGGCATCAGGTTCCAAAGATGAGAAAAAGTTGAGGAAGGCGAAAGAATCTGCTAGCAAGAAAAGAAAGGCAAAGTTTCATGCAAGGCGTAATGATGACGAGAAGCCGAAATATGCTGGCAATAATCAGCTTTTTCATGGCGAGTGCTTACTCGTGTTCACCTTCCACCAGTTTACTTTGTTATCATTCTCTGGGTTCTGCCTGGGAGAATACAACTATACTCTTGTTTGTTGTATTTCTGTTTCACAGGATGTTTCAGGCGAAAATGATTTATGTTCAGTTGAACAAAGTGAATTAGAACGTAATGCTAGTTTCCCTTTAGTGGTATAACTTTTTTTGGCAAACTTGTAACAATGAGCTGTTGCTCAGACTTCTCTCTGCATTCAAAAGCTTGGCTGCTCAGTTGTCTTCCACATTTTGTGCCAGTTGTGTACGCATTTCAGTCTCTTTATGGATTTCAAGCGCGTAGTGTCGTAGCATGAAAAGAGGAATGTAGTTATTGCTGTCAATGATTAACAGGTGTAGTGCGGCCCTTTAGGAGTAACCTATTGTTCATAAAGTATAACGACTGGAGACAATTACTTTATTCAAGGGAGTGCAATGTAAACCATGTGTAAGAAAAGTTTGCTGGCAGATTTTATATCAGGTTCTTCAAAGCAGCTCTTCTGGTTAAAATCAAACCACCAATATAATGTACCTTTAGTTGTTTGAAATTTGTTCGATTGAAAAGAAAAACAAGGTATAAGTGATTTTGTTGTACTGTAATGATCTGGGGG